>JAQZBX010008869.1:0-47261 GCA_029593785.1 Cabassous unicinctus | reverse complement strand
ACAAATTAACCAATTTGGGAGCCACCTATCTCTAGACTTCTCCTTCAGAGAGATTATAAATCCCATTTTTAAGCAACTATAGTCAGGTATTTTGTTCCTGGATCCACAGGCATCCTAATGTATTCAAGAGTGTCACAATGCATAAAGAGAGGGTCCTGGCAGGGTGGGCGAGAGAACACCCCCCTCCCAGTTTTCTCAGCCACACCCTGTGATCATTCTGAAGGCAAACCAGAGTAGGCAGGGCTGAGCCCTATATGGAGTGGTGAGATCCCTGAGGTTCTTTTAGCCTCAGGAGCAAAGAGCTGCAGGACCCAAGGACCCTCAGGAGCTCTCAGTCTAAGTATATCTAGCAGGCATCCCACTCCCCTGGCCCTACTTCCCATTGCTTTCCTATCAGACTCCTTCATTGTAGTATGAATGGTCTTTTCCATTACAATGCCTCTCCCCAGGCCACTGAACCTTGCACATTCCGCACTGGTTGGTGTCTTTGTTTTCCAAGGCTGCTAGGACAAATAACACACAATAGTGTGGCTTAAACGACAAGAACTTATTGTAGCACAGTTTGGGGACTAGAAGTCCTAAATTAAGATGTAGGCAAGGCCCTGCTTTCTCCTGGAGACTGTAACTTTCTGGTGATGGCAATCCTCCATCACATGGTGATACCTCTCTCTCCTTGTGTTGGCCCTTTTGGTTTCCCCTGACTTCTGGCTTCTACATCTTCCGACTTCTGTTTCTACTGCCTGACTGTGTCTGAATTTCCTCTCTGTGAGACCTCCAGTAATATGGATCAAGACCCACCCTGACTCAATTCGGCCACACCTTAACTAATAACAAACATCTTCAAAAGGTCCTCTTAAAAATAGGTTTACAGTCACAGGAATGTGGATTAAGATTTGAACATGTCTTTTGTTGGGCACAGGATTTAATTCACCGAGGTCTGGATCTCTTTTTGAGATTTTCACTTTCGTCTGGAATTTCCTCTCCTCCTCTGTGCATCTCTGAATTCTATGCACTTCTCAAGAGTCGGTTCAGATTCTCCTTCCTCCACTCCTTCGGCCCTCAGTTGTGTTTTCATCCAGCCTGCTAGCCTGACATGGGCTCCATGGGTGCTAATGAGAGCTAAAGCTCTACATGGACATGTCTGTAGGGGATAATGTTGGGGCCTTGCCCATGGGCCCTCAGCACTTACCATCCCCACACACCCTGGCCATGTCCTGTGACTTTGCTGCCTAAGGGTTTGTCTGGAAATTCCAGGGAGTTAACACTCCAGGGCGCAGCCCTCCACTGGTGCCAGTAGGGGAGCTGAGGTATAAATACCCCAGTTCCCTCAACTCCTCGGGTGGGATAATGTTGAGGCATGTTCTTCACAGACCCTCAGAGGTCTCAGTGGCCTTGAGCCCCACGTGGCCTCAGTGGTAGCCTGCTCATTAACACACCCTGTATTGGCTTCCTTCCCTTCCCCGCCTCACTTCCCTAACTCTCTTACCCATGCTTTTGGGGATCACTTTCCAAATAAACCACTTGCACCAAAATCCTTGTCTCTGGGCCTGCATCTTGGGGAATCCAGCCCAAGACAATATATCATTCCATTGTCCACAGGATAAAGACCCGAATCCTTTGTGTGGCACATCTCAAATTAGACCCGATATCCATTTCCAACCTGGGTCCTGATTTGAGGGCCCTTGCAAGGGCAAATTGGCTAAAAACCTTTTTCCCCTGGCCATTTCCCTGACCACCAGCTTGGTAATTAGTACTCTTACCCCAGGGACACCTGCCATCCTCACATCCCTCCACCACCCCCCACAACATGCAATCTTGCTCTGGTTTTCCTTTGCACAAGTTGCTCTGTCTTCCTGGAAAAACTTTATCCACTTCCCCTGGACCAGCACATCCTACAAGACCAGCACAGTCACCACCTCTTCCGGGAAGCCAACCCCCAGATGCTCTGGTGGTTGTTGGTGATGACCCTTTGACCCACTATGATGTATGGCGCCTGCCTCCCTCCGTTACAGCCCTGATTGCGCGGCTCCTTACTGAGACATATTCATCTTCCGTACTTGGAGCATGAATGAAAATATACCTGCCCAACCTTGACTGTCAGCTTCTGAGCCACAGGACCCAAATGCCTAATTCTCTGTACTCCCTGAAGGCACCTGCTCAACCAGAACAGACCAGGGTCCAGAAAATTCCCCTTGATGACCCAGCATCCCCTGACAAAGAGGAGATGGGTGAAGCTGGTTTTGAGGAGAGGCATACTCTAGAGACTGAGGACCAGAGACAGGCAGGAAGGTAGGGGCAGGGAAGGGGGGGAAAAGAAACAGAAAAATGTGCAAGTCATAAAGCAGCAGGGAGCCCTGCAAGCCATTAGATAATTAACCATAGTAAAATATCAGACAGCCCACTTCGGCTGCCATTTCAGGGTTGCAGCTGAGTTTGGAGTTTGATTGGATAAGTATTTTTATTAACTTCACATTTTGCCTCTAATTCCCCCCCTTGTTCTTTCCCATTCTGAGGCCCCTGAGTTCCTTAACTCCCAGCGGGGGAGTGGCAGGGAGCAGCCCTCCCCTGCCCTTCCCCACCCTTCCCACCAGCTCCCTCCAGGCTTCTCTCAGCCTCTGCACCCTGGCTTCTGTTCGTTCAGCTTGGAACACCCACACCCAAAAACCTCTTCCCATCTTTGCACCCTTTTGAGCTATAGACCAGACCAAGAAGGCAACTACTGGAGCGCGACTGTTCCCCAGCAGAGCTGCTTCTGTAGCCCTCCAGACCTGACCTCTGAGCCAGGCAGTGACGAGGTGGGTCCAGATGGGCGGTTAGGCCTGGAGCCTGGGTTACTCATTCTACATACTGTCAAAACTCACCTTCACTTACAGGAGCTCAGTTTCTTCATCGGCAGCCTGGGATGACAAAACTCCTCTGCCTGGAAAGTAAAGAGATAAAAATGAAAGGCACTGAGCCTTTCCCGAGTGCCAGGCACTTTTGCAGAGATTATGCAATTTGCTTCTCACTGCAGTGCTGCAAGGTTGGCATTTACCAAAGAGGGAAAGAGTGTAGGATCAGGGAGGTTATGAGATGCCAGAGCTCTCAGAACTATACAAAGGGGTGAGGCCGGGGCGCCCACTCAGGCTTCCTTTCTCTGAAATCTGCCAATCAATACTAATCCTGAAATATCATAATTCGTCCTTCTCCCTCTGTCCTCACTTCTGTCTTAGCTCATCCCACGTTGGTTCTTGCTCAGTTTCTCTAACTGGATTCTCAGCTTTCCATTCATGTTTGCTACCCTAGTTATTTTCCCCAGAAAACATGTCTAATGTTGATGTTCCACTTCCTCAAGACATCGCTTTTGGCCAAAATATAAAGTGCAGACCTTGTGGTGTGGTCTCTACCTGCCTTTCTGGAAACATCTCCCTGATCATCTCACAGTTTCCCTAACAGACCCCCTTCCTCCATGCCCCTGTGGTTAGGCAAACATTTGGGTTAGAGGAGGGTCCCCACTTGCATCTCTCTCTCTGCCTGTGGACTCTTTTTCCTCCTTCCATCATTTTCCATGGCATCTGTCCCTCCCCTCTCCAGGCATTTATCTCTCCGTGCTCTCTCTTAGATCCTGGCTGCCCATTAGACAGGGCTCTGTGACTGTGGGACCACTTCCTGTTTGGCTGCTAATGAGAGGGGGCCCCCAAGCATGGGCTTTCTGCCTTGGAGCCTGCACACAATGGGAAATGCTGCCACCTCTTTGGGGAAAGTTGTTGCAGCTCGGGTTCCCTGGGAAACAGACCCTGAGGAGTTTAGTGTGCAGGCTGATTAGTAAGGAGGGCCCTTGGGTGCCTGGGAAGGGAGGGAGCAGGAGTTGGTGGAGGGAGAAATCAATCTGCAGTGCAGGCCCAACAACAGCCTTGGTGGTCCCCACGGGGAGCTCTGGAGCTGGCACGTCCCATCCAGAGAGTCCTGCTGGTGGCTGATGTGGCTCTTCAGAGCACCCTGCTATTGATTAGTCATTGGCTCTGGGTGGCCTGGGAAAGGGCAGCCTTGGGCAAGTCAGCGCCCTGCAGCAGAGGCAACTGCTGAAGGGCTGGCAGCAGAGGGCTGCCTGCTGGTACCACTCCCAGCAGGTGGAGGAACAGGTCCTTCCTGGAAGGGGCATCTGGTTGGCACATCACAGAAGGCTTCCCAGCCCCTGAGGAACATGAGCCACTCTGTCCTCTGCTCATCCATATTTTGTATGTACTTGAATTTAAGCATTATGGCCAGGGATTTTGGTAATTGGGCCTGCCAACCCCAGCTAGGACAGGGACGGTGATGACACAGGGTATGAGTATCTCTAGCATGGGGAGCAGAAGGGGGCTGCCCAGTGTGGAGTTGGCCACTCTCCACACAGCAGGACCCACTGTCTTGGTCGTCAGCTCTGCATTTGGAAGGTTACTTTTCTTTCCTGGCCCTGTTGCTGGGTCTCTGGGTCCCAGGGGACCTTTAGTGGATCTTGGGAGTGATCTGGGGAAGGCGAAGTGGGAATTGCCTATGGACACCTGTGCCAAGAGGCACCAGGCCACAGGGGCTGGGGTAGTGGCGATGGAGTTGGCTGAGGGGAGTAGGGGTGCCCGACCTTCATCAGAGGTTTCGTTCTGCAGGGCAGCGTGATGCAGACAAAGATGCACTGTTCTGAGGGGAGGCAGGAGTGAGGCAAAGAGACCCACCACAGCCTCTCTGTCTCTGTCCAGGAAAGGCCAGGGCTGGCTGCCATGTGGAATGCACAGGTCCTGAAAACTCCGGCGAGAGCTGTGGCAGTGCTGGCGGCTCGTCAGGGCTGGCTGCCTCCTGGAGAGAGGCTTCTGCGGAGGCATCGGGCCCTGGGGTGTAAGGAGTGGACGGTCCGGGTGGTGGCGCGAGCATGAAGGAGCCCAGCTGGACGTCTGCACATCCAGAGGAAGCCCTGGGGAGGAGCCCTGGGCCCGGCCTCCAGCGTGGGCAAGTTCACACCTCTCCTGTCTTCCGCTGATCTTCTTCCCTCCCTCCTGGCTGTTGTGGGCTGGGGGTTAGTAATGGGCTTGAAGGGTTCCTGAGTTCCATGGCCTTGGTGTCCAAGCCCCAGACTGGGACACGTGGCTCAACAAAGACAAATATATGTTAACTGGGGGCCACGCTGAAAATCCGGGGGCTGAAGGTGACATAGCCATGAGCAGTTAATTAAAGAAAATCAAGAAATCCACCATTCTTTCCTAACCGCCTCCCTGCTTCCAATCACATGTTCCAATCCAGGTAAAAGCATTAAATCCTTAGGGACCTTAACGAGCTGTGCAAACCAAAGAATTGTGGAGTAGTGGAAAGAGCCCGTTTTTACATCAGGCTTCTCTCTGGCCATCTGATGAAGACTATGGACCCTTCTCAGAACAATCTTTTTGAAAGCATAAAATAAAATACAAAGGACTACAAAGGAAACCAATTATATCGAAATACAGTTACAAAAAAAGTGGGATAGAACAATATGGACACTTCATTATTAACCCATTAAATAGCAAGAGCTCACAGCAGGCTAATAACAGCCACCATTTTAAGAAGTGACGGGCTTAACCAGTATTTGGAGACGTCGGTAAGAACTGTGATGGTAGAGGGTAATGCCCAAGAGTTCTACTGTCGACAGAGTCACAGGTGCTGTTAACACAATTGAGTTCGTAACCCATTATTACAAATAATGGAAGGAAATGCAAAATCTCTACGAGAAGTTAGTAAAAAGGAAGATGTAATTTTCCCATATATGAGCCCAGGGTTAGAGCCCCCATTCTGGAGTCACATGCGTGTGCTTCTAGCTGGCTAACTGAACAAGTAAGCCCATCTTTCTGATACTCACTTTCTCACCTGTAACACGAGGCTAACAACACTGACAAATGCATGAGATGTTGTGTGAAGCTGCTCTAGCTTCTGAATGCTCGTCAGAAAGCTGTCACCCCTGATGTGCCCCGCCCCTGTGCCTCACACCACCCCCCTCCATCCCTGGGACCCCCAAGCTCTGCCACTTTTCTGCAAGATCCTTCCCCCTTTCCTTAGTGCAGGCACTGGTCTTTCCCACAGGGTCTAGCCCATCAGCCTCACCACTGTCTCCAGGCCTTCAGCCTGCCCCTGTCAAATGCAGGATTCTCCAAGCAGCCAGTGTGCTTCTCACTCAGATGTGATTGGGTAGCTCTGCTCTAAACCTTCTAGGGCTTCCAGGAGACTTCAGGGTTGGGCCCAGATGCCCCGAGGAGATTCTCTGCCATTTGGCCTCCGGGCCTCTCTCACCTTCCCTGGGGCCACACCCGCCTGGCCTGCTGGGTTCAAAGGCAGCACGTCCTCCTCACCATTAGGTCCTCCACATGCTGCTCCTTGGCCGGGCACAGAGCCTCCCTCTCTCTTCCTTGTTAACATCTCAACTAATGCTCCATCTGGTGTTGCCTTCTCCAGAAAGCCCTCAGGGACCCCCGGCCTGGGTAGGTACCCCTACCAAGTACTCTCATACTTGACAGAGGTCAAACCCTGTGACTATTTCCATCTTGGTCATCTTTGTCTGGTCTGTGCCACTCATCTGCTCAGTTCCCTATCACAAGGGATGCTACATTTCCCAGGCTCCCTTCCCTCACCAGTTATGGCTTCTGGTTAGGTTCCATCAACAGGAGGCAATGGTGGGAGAGTGGAGGGTATTTCTCACCCTCCACCAGTGGAGCCTTTACAGGGTCTGCATTTGCTCAGCGGCCTCAGCTCTCACTGGGCGGCTGTAGTTCCTGGATGTTGCTAATCTGGGTTGCCTCGCTGGCCTCTGAGGGTCTCTGTTTCCCCAACCGGACCCTGATTCACCTTGTCCACTTCTTGTCCCCCCTCCAGACTGTGTGTTACTCTCCTTTGAATCCTCAGGCCAGCGCCGCAGATGCAGCAGACATGTGGCTCCCCTGGCTCCTCTCCATCCCCTAAACATCACATGCCTGGCTTTGTGACATTACCTACACATTTTATGTCCTCTGCTCCCTCTCTCTCCCACTTGAGTTCTACCTCATGCACAAAGTCCCCTTTGGCTGCTCCAGTCCAGCCCATGCTGGGCTCCAGTGAGCTCCAGTAGAGCAGAACACACAATTTGCTTTTGTTTCAAGCCATGCTCATACATTTGCCCAGAGACTGTAACTCTTCATGACAGGAATAACATGAAAATCAAGACAACAATCGCTAAATGAGGCTCAGAGAGGTTAAGGAACTTGCCTAAAGTCACCCAGCTAAGAAGTGGCATTGCAGAGGCTGGACTGGATTTGCCTGGCTCTGAAGACTCAGCCTACGTCTGCTGTGCTTTCTCCTGGGTCAGTCATACTCTGTTTTATCCTTAATAGAAACCACCCTAGAGGTTGTTCAGGTTGGAGAGTCCAGGCAAGGGATGAAGGGATCTTAAAAAGCAGGCAGAGGGGCTTGTTGATGACCAAACCTCAGAGTCTCATGCCAAGGAGACTTGGGCCTCAGGCTCCTGAAGTCAGACCCACACTCTGCTTCTTCTTTTCCTCTCTCTTCCCTATTGTTCTGCTTCTCCAAGAACTTGCTTCATCTCTTGTTCTTGGCTCAGAAGTTCCTCTGCTCTCTCTGACAAGTTGCTGTTTCATGTGAAATCTCATCCCAGGTAATTTTCCACTTCACACTGCAAAGAATAATAGCCAAGGGGCTATTTCTGTAGGAAAAAAAATCCTCAAAGCGGAGCAGCCCTCCAGTCCTGGGCAGACAGCAGAAGTTTGCAGGGCAGCAGTGTCTGAAGGAGCTGGAAAAAATTAACTCCATGTCTAGATTTCCACTCATCCCTGGCTACTACTTGCGGTGGTGAGTTTCAATATTTCCTGGCCATCTGAATCCACTTCTGTCTCTTTAATCACAGGGCCTTGTGTTTGGGCGCCTCTGGCCTGCCCTCTCCAGGAGCTTGGTGCATGGGAATTCTTGAGGCTGTCCTACCTGCCTGGAGAGATTTAGCTCCAGCTACCCCCACAAAACCTTCCATTCCTTCCTCATCGTGGGGCAAGGAGGGAAGTGATATCTTTTGAGCGGCTACTAGGTGTCAGGAGCAGCCTTTTGGGTACTTTTGGATCATAAATTTTAATTCTTACAACCTCTGTAACAGGTTGGTTTCTCAGAAGCAGATGCCGAGCTGGAGTTTGTGGCACAAGATGTTTATTAGGGATTAACACCTGTGAAAGTAGGGAAGGGAGCCAAAGCAGTATGTGCAGAGGAAGAAATGAACTATGATTCCAGTCTGACAAAACCTCGGCCAAGCCAGTGGGGTGCTCAGAGCAGGGACTGCCCATCCACGTGTCCAATGTTGTTCCCAAATCCTGGGCCCATATACTCTTGCCTGACTTTGTTCCAGATGCGGGTTGCCTCAGAAAGGGCATGGCTTTGGGTCGGATGATGCCTGGGGGCCAGCCAGGCAGGGTGGGGGAGAGGGGTGCTGTGGATAATGCTCTTTCCTGAGTCTTCCAGGTGGTGGGATTTCACCTACCTGTAAAACAACAACAAAAACAAACAAAAGCAAGCAAACACCCTGACTTGGCTTAAGGCTGCCAATATTTTCTTTTGCCCAGTAAGGACCTTAGGAAAAATCCCGCTATCTAATATCATCCTCATTTAGGATATTTTAACTCCCAGAGTAGAAATGTCATCATCTCAGAATACTTTTTGTTGAAAATGTTTAGCTTTGTTGAAAATATTTTGTTGAAAATCTACTTGGGGCCAATTTTTCTCCTTTCACCTTGGACCCATGAAAATACCATCCCTGGACTGGTGCTTGGGGGCCACTGCTGTGGCAGGAGATGGGGGATGGCATCAGGATATCGGGGCACTCGTCCCAGCTCAGCCACCGTGGCCTCGGAGGGGGCCTTGCCTCTGTGTCTTTAAGGACTGGGCTGTGAATTCTCTGTGGTCCGCAGCAGGGGGCTCTGCACTTCTGAGGGTTTAGGGGTCAGTGAGATGCTCTTTAGTTACTTTTTGCCACGGAAAATGCACATACAGAGCTGTGGGATGTCCCCAAACCAGGGGAGGGAATATCAGGTGTATGGAGGCCAGCATGAATAAGGCTTGTATCCCTCAGGACCTCAGGAGATAGATACACAGGGAATATTGTGAAGGCTGAAGGGTGACAAGCTCCATCTTCTAGGGCCTTTGGGAGGATTGCCTCTTTGGAACAGGATGAAGAAGAGGTTTTGAGATTGGACTAGCACATGCATCTAAGAAGGATCCCAAGTGGTGGCCCATAAGCATGTTTGTGTCTGAACCACTGTTGCCGGGTACAGTTTTTCAACCCTGCCCCCACCACCCCGAGATGGCTCCCTTGTCTGTTTGCTCATTGTTTTTTTATTTTTTCCCCCGTTATTTGTGCTCGTTGTCTGCTTTTTTTTGTTGTTGTTGTCTGATCATTGTTTTTTGCTCATTGTCTGCTCATGTCTGTTTATTTTTTCTTTAGGAGGCACCAGGAACTGAACCCGGGCCCTCCCATGTGGGAGGCAGGCACTCAACTGCTTGAGCCACATCTGCTCTCTGTCTGCTCGTCTTTGCTCGTTGTCTGCTCGTTGTTTTTGCTCAATGTCTGCTTGTTGTCTGCTCATTGTTTGTTTGTTTTCTTTAGGAGGCACTGGGAACTGAACCTGGGACCTCCCATGTGGGAGGTGGGCGCTCAACTGCTTAAGCCTATCTGCTCCCAGGCCATATCTGTTCCCTGGGTAGAGTTTTAATCTTTCAGAGCAGTGCTTCTCAAAGAAGGTTTTGTGGAACTGGGACTCATTTTGATGTTAATAGAGGTTAGGTGGAAAAGTGATTTTGTGGTCAAATATACCTGGAATTTAAATATATTGGGTCAGACCATCTTCAATGAATTTCTTTCCTGCAGGACTTCTCAGAGCCTTTAATGTGCTAAAGTGCATTGTCAGTATGCATCGTTTCCCAAATTCAATTGCCCATGGAACTGCCACCCCCCCCCACATCCAAATCAAACGGCATGTCTCTTGGGATTATTTTCTGAATAATACTCTTTGGAGACCATTCTTCTAGAAACCATGACTCTGAAGTTTTCTATGCGGTGCCGAGCGTAGTGCCTCGTGCAATTTCATACCTCATTTTTCTTGCTGATGCTAGTGATCAGGATCATGTCAATGTTGATGGTGATGATGGTGACGATGAGGATAATGGTCATGGTTATGGTGGGGACATTGCTAATGAGGGTGCGTAATTTGGTCTAACTCTAGCAGTTTCTGAAGGAGAAAGAGCTGCCAACCTGGACAGGCCTTCTGTACATTAGTAGCATTCTTATGTGTCACAGAATTAATGGCCTGGGCTGGGAGCAAGAAGTTGATACCTAAAAAGGTCAGAAACGTACAACCCAGGGAAGTCAGTGGGCCCAGAGCTACTAAAGACCTTAGTGACTTGGGAGTCCCTCTGATGGTTATCTCCTTGTTTCTTGGAGCCTCTTTTGTCTTGAACGTAATAAAGAGAATATGATCTCTGTGACCACAGGACTCTTGGAATGGTGAGTGTGTGGGTAACATGTGCAAGCTCATGGGTCTATTAAGAAATGAGGCTGAAATACTTGTGTTTGTTCCTTCCAAGCTGTTTCTCTTTAGAATGGTCCATTCTCAGGCATGCTGGAGAAAGTGAAATGGTTTATGACCTTCCAAAGGGATGGAGGGAATTAAGAAGGCAACCGTGAAAGTACTGATGGGGTTGTGATGGTGGGGGCAGCGGCATTGATGATGGTCATGGTGAGCTGACGGTAAAGGCGGTAATGGTGCTGACAGGGTCATGGTGAAGGTGCGGGCAATGCTGGTGGAGACAAGGATGTAACGGCGGGTGACAGAGGCTGCAGTGGGCGCAGGTGGCAGCAATGGTGACGTCACAGTTTGTGCTATTGGCATCAGCGGTGGAGGAATCATGGTGAGCTGTGTGCACCAAGGACCTGCAGTGATTCCATGCTTTCTCTCTCTCCTTTTTTTGCAGACAGGGCAAGCTTTGTGAGATGAAGCCTGGCCTGATAAGAACAAGCCCTGTCTTAGGAGGCATTTAGTTGTCTCCCATGTAGAAAGGTGGCCCTTCACCTTTTCCATAAATCAGTCCCATAAACTTTCCATTTTGCAATTTGCAAGTAGCCAGCCCCATAAACCTCTTCCGCCTGGAATATGGGAATTTATCTAACAAATAAATTACTCTTATTATTTATGTCAGCAGCAATGTCATCATTGTGTCGGAGTTCAGACCTGGACTGACCTACCCAGGGGACACAGGCGGCTCACCTCAATATTGTTTGAGCAAAGCACGCTATGATTCAATGCTGAATTCTCAGACAGAGGCTCTTATATCAAAGTGACATAATTTAATATCACTCTTCCTCCTTGAAGCAGGGCCTCAGTGGGGGCAGACATATGGCTTCTCTGGGAGTAGGGTAATGACTCTTAGAGGCAGGCTCACACCCTTTCCCTATAAGAAGACCACTGTCAGGTCCCCAGCCTATAATTCACAGAGGCACAGCCACTGACATGTTGTTACCATGCGCACCAGTTCAGCGCTGCTGCCTTTTCCCGCACGCTTCAGCTCTACCCGATTTTAAGGAGGAAATACAAGCTGACTCTTTCTGGCAGGACTCCGTCTGGGTCTGTGCCAGGGCAGCACCTGGCCTCCTAAAGATGGTGATAGGAACGATGGCTTACATTCCGGCAAGGGCTGCCCATTTACTTAGCCCAGGCTTCTTATTTGTGGGCCCTTCTTGTTCTTTAGGGGAAGGAGCCGACCTTTGGGTGGGAAAGCGCTTTCACAGTCACCCACAGCTTTCACGGCACGAATCTGAAATCATGGCAGCAGTGTAATTAAAGCCACATCCCTGTGTTTCATGTCATCATACAATGGGGCAAAGCGACAACGGATTGCTTTTTTGGCTCTTTTCTGGAAGGCATTATTTACTTTATTTTGTGTTTTGTTTCTTTCTTTTCCTATAGGGATGAAATAACACTCCAGCAAACTCTGGGAAAAATCTGAGCTGGTCAGGTAGAATGTTAAAGCAAGGCGAGCAGTTCATTCGTGGACATGCCAGGTATTTTCCTATGACTTTTAAATGGTTGTCAGGACCCTTTGGAATTCCAACTAGCTGGGGTGTTGGAGAGAAAGGTGCTGTTCCGAAGCTCTGGACATGAAGTCTTGGGGGAAAGCTCTGTAGTTTAGTAAATTAAAGTTCTGAAATATATTGGAACTGGGTGTTCTGGGTTTGGAATAGAAATGTGTACCATATGGAGAATATATGTTTTGGGGTCTTTTTATGTGTACTTCCTGGAGGGCAGAGCCTGTGTAAGTTTGGGATTGCAGCGCTAAGTGAATGTTCACAACTGTTTCTGAAATGCCACGAAGAACAGGTGGCACATGAGATGCAATACCATCCTTAGATGTTAAATTCCAATATGGCTTTTGTTTCAAAATATTTCATAGTATACTGGGAGCTGAAGATGTGACAAATTTTCATAAGTTTCAGTTGTCGGAACACTGTGGTTGACTTCCCAACATCTGTTTCACCCCAGATGATGAACTAGCCTAAGTCGGTCAGGTTAATCCCCTCCTCGGCCAACGATGGAAGCAGGTGGAAGCAGATTTGGGCCAATGAGCATCAAGGGAAGCTTTCTTAGGGCTTCTGGAGGAAGAGAAGCTGGTGTCACCTGCTTCTTTCCTCTCACCTTGTTGGATGAGAACAAGGAAGCATGTCGCTGCAGTCACTGCTGGCAGCCATGTTGAAGCCATGAGGGGAAATAGTATTAGGATGCAGCCTGCACTGTTGCTGACAGAGCAGAGAAATGGCAAGAAACTGGGTTGACCTCTGCTGTACATCTGGATCTCTCGGTCTGTGAAACGGTAAATGTCCTGATTAAGCAATTGTGAGTGAGAGTTTCTGTTATCTGAAGAGGAAAGTGTTCTGACACAGCTATTTAATCATTGATAAGCATTTGTTCTTACTAGCACTGTGCTAAGTGCTAAGGGGAGAGAGAAACAACAGAACACAAAATATACACAGTCCCTGCTCTTTAGAGTTCTCAAATGCTCATTGGAGAGGTGAGATAAATGCAAAGAAAAGCACAAAATGGTAAGCGTTAAATTGTGATAGAAGATATTCTTCGGCAGGGGGTTGGCAAACTCTTTCCATAAAGGCCAGATAGAAAATATTTTGGTCTTTATGGGCCGTAGGTCTCTGTTGCAACTACTCAACCCTGTCATTGTAGCATGAAAGCAACCATAGAAAATACATAAATGAATGAGCATGGCTTTGTTCCAATAAAACTTTATTTACAAAAACAGTTGGCAGGCCAGATTTGGCCTGTGGGCCATGGTTTGCTGACCCCTGCTCTGGGGCTTTATGGAAGGGAGACATCTGGGGTTGTGGGAGGATTCCTGGAAGATGAGGATGCTGGATAAACAGAGTGAAGATGGGTCAGCTACACCTCTGGGTGTGAGCCTTGAAAGACCATGCCATTCCACTGATAGGACCTCAGAAAAGAGCAAGCCAAGAGTGCATATCATAACCATGCCTGACAGTCTCCCTGGAAGTTGAGCTAACTCTGCAGATGCTCTCCCCCTACTCCCCAGGGATGAAAAGGTCATATTTTGGGGTGGACACACCCAGAAAGATTCCCTGCCAGGTTTCCCCGAAAGGGCTAAAGCTGGGTCTAGGCACAAAGACTCGCAAAGCAGTCAGCTCAAGGGGTGTAGACATGAGGCTCTTTAAATGGAGGTGTTGACACCACAGGATCCAAGTACCCCTGTGGGTCTTGCATGAAGGGAGTTCTGGATTGTACCCAAACCAGAAGGTTCCTGGGACTCCCCTCCAGGAGGTGGTGTCATGGTGAGCTTAGGCCGCAGTGGCAGGCTGGAAGAGCTGCCTCCCAAGAGTGACCTGGAGGGATGGGAGGATTTGACCAAGAGGAGGGTAAAGCTGAGCAGGTGGGAACAGTGCTTTGGGCAGAGGCTTGTTGGGGACCAGCCAAAGCATGTGTGGGAAAGCCTGACGGCTGACGTCCTTACACGCCATGCTCTTCCTTGACTTCTCAGGACGAGAGTCTAAAGTCTCACCTGGATCACTAGGATGATAGCACCCATCAGTATCGACTACAGTACAGAGTCTGGGAGCTATTAAACAAATCTGACAAACATTCCTGGAGTTTACATGTGGATGAGGTAGGTGGGGACAGAAACCTCCCTTTTCTAAATTCTGAGCAAGAAGCCTGATGGGAGCACTGGCTAGTGACAAGCCCAGGAGCCGGGCGAGTGGAGGGGAGGGGCAGGCCCTGGGAGAGAGGGAAGTGGCCGGTCCGCTCGGGCTGAGAGCAAGGCCACTCAGGGCCACCCAGAAAGTGCTGTCTCCCACTTCAAGGGGGCAGGGAAGGATGTGGCCCCCCAGGAGGGAAGGAGAGCTTGGAGGAGGCAAATGGACCACATTGCACCAAATGGTGAGAGCCAGCATGCCCCCAGAAGACTACAAGTCCGAGATTTCAAAATACTCCATCCGCATTTGCTTTCTGAAATGTATAAACATGAAGCATTCTAGTTGGAGAAAGAAAGAAAATAAACCAAGCTGCTGAGTAATCTCCTTTCGAAAAGAAATACGTTATTTTAAAAAGGACTGAAACAACTTGAGGACGCTTTAGAAGCGTTTTTTCTTATTTTTAAAAGCTCAAGAGTTTTGGTGAAAATCAGCATCGTTTTCTCAGGCTCCAAAACAGATTCACATATGGGCAGCTTCAGCTTGTAGCTCAGAGAGACAAAGGAAACCACAAAAATGGCTTTCTAATAATTGTCCCCCAAAATGTCTGTCGAGGGCTGATTGGTGTCAACTCCCCTTCGCTAATCAAAACTCAAGGCCCGCGGTGTCCTCTCTCCCGCCCCCGTCGGATGTTCCCCCAGTTGTGTAAATTCTCTTCCTTTTGTCTCGTGGCTGATGGCTGCAGCTTTCATCTCTGCTCCGGCTCTGCCACTGCGGCTGGGGTTTAAGACAAGCCTTGCATCTGGTTTCTTTTTGCTGCTTCTTTTTCACTTTGCCTTTGTTTACATTCACAAGGAGATGGTTGTTTTTATTACCCCTGCCCTTTGTTTTCTTTAGGTTTTCCAGTTGTTTTAGACTTCTGTTTAACTGTCCCAGTTCGTTCCCTTACCTTCTATTCTGCTGTGCCGTGACCTGCTCCCAATAAAGCACCTTGGGCCTTGCTTATTTCCAGATGAGTCCAATGCCCTCGTGGCTTGACTTGGCTCGGGGGCTTCTTCAAGCTTGACTGGGGTCCTCAGAGCTGTGTGGCTGCCATTTTTCACTGTGAAGGTTTTCTTTTTCTTTTCTTTCTTCTGTTTGTGTTTCTCCATGCAATATTGGGTGTTTATAAACTTTTCAGGACAGCTGACTTTTGAAATGAGAGAATTGCTTCTGAATTTCTCAGGCTGCCTACTGAGATATATCATCTGTGCAATTCCTGTTCTAATGACTGGCAGATTTCAGAGCAGTCAAGCCGTAGTTCCACACCCCATGTGCTCCTTGAGCTGTTACATGTGCCTTTTTCTAGAGCAGAACAAAAATGAAACAAGAACCATTTCATCTGTGCAACGCCGCTCACCCTCAAACTCCTTCCCTAAACTTAAGAAAGAATACAAAAGAATAGAACATAGCTCTCAAGTTCTCTCAAATCTCCTCTTTGAACTTAATTAAGGACTAATACAAAAACAAGCATTCTCAACCATGTCACCAAGTTATTAAACTATTGCAGCTGTGTGCTACTAACCTTATTACTAATCCTCTTACAGCTCTCCCTGGGTGAACCAGAATCTAGATGTTAAAGGGACCCCCAGGTGACTTGTGGATACATTAAAGTTTGAGAATCCCTGATCTGCTTTTACAAACATGAAATGGAGCATTATACCAAGTAAAAATCAGCCAAGTACCCAATGACCCGATACAGCATGAAAACTGTGGTCAGCATCTCTAGGTTCCAGCCCGTCCTCTGAGGCAAGGCAGAGCGTCTCCTGGCCTCAGTTTTGATTTGTCAAACGGCATGAGAAGAATGTGTGCCCTCCCCACCCATCAGGTCCGGTGTAAGGATGTCTTTGGTAAAGATTAAGTGAAACAGAGAGGTCAGTGCACTTTGTAAGGCACCGTACGATGTCAGCGATTGCAGCTTGCATGCTGCCTCGTTTTAATTCTCCCTTGCCAGAGCCAGCTTAATGCAGACATAAATCATGTGGCGTCGCAGCAATCACGGTGCACTCAGCTGCCGGGGACAGGAAATATCAGATCACCTCCTCTGTAAATGGGGATGATAATAATTCTGACTGTTGGGGATGTTTGCCAAGTTTTTGCCTTTGTCCAGCAGTTGAAGGTCCTTCCTCCGATTGAGGAATTTCTCTCCATATTGGTGTTGGTGGAAAGCAGGGCTGCTTCATTGTAAGAGAGCCTGAGAGGTAGACACTTGCTTCTCCCTGCTCCACTGCCAGCCTCCAGTCCCAACTGCTTTGTCAGGGCCTTGGCACAAAACCAGACTCATCTAAGCCAACCCTTCTACCCAGGACTTTGAATCTGGGGCAAGTGATGCAGAGACTCAGGATGGTGGAGAAATGACTTAGCAGCAGCAGCACTAGGTATAGACAGTGTCCAGTGATGTCATTAATTCGTGATTTGAACGCAGGCCCTGGCTTCCCCTGGCTCCTGCCCATTTTCTGAACAGACCCAGTCTTCTCTGAGTAACCCAACATCCTCTTGGTTAATTCCTTTTCTGCCGAAATCACCCAGAATTGATTTCTGTCACTTGCTACCAAGAAGCCTGGGTGATAACCCCATCTACTTTGCTGGCATGTGAAGGCCTGGTGTGGAGGCTGCCACTCAGAAATGCCCCATATATGGCTGCAAGAATGAACAATGTGCCTACTTCTGTTTCAACTTGATAAGGCCCCATTTGTTGGTCATGGAATCACAGGTGTGGCCCATACTCATTCATGGGCAGCTGGTCATCTTTATGTTCCAAGGCACGGAGCCCCAGCCCCTGCTGCTCTTCCTCTGCCCTTGGTCGCGAGGCCACCTGCGTGTCCTGGTCCTCTAGGGTCAGTGCTGAGAGCCATCCCGCTCTTACTGCTTGTCAGCACGGCTAAGGGTGACAGGCTCCCAGGCTGTGGCCAGCATCTCATCTGATTTTCCCTGGGACCATCTACTCCAAAGCTGTTCAGGACTCTCAATTTCTTTCTGGACCTGCCAAGACGTGCATCACCAGGTTCCCTCTATTACCCGAAGAAATGGAAAATAAAACAAACAGATTTCATCAAGGCCCTGGTTTCTTGCTTGTGGTCAGAGCTAACGTGACGGATGTGCCAGGAATTGAGTAGGATGAATTATGTGATTAACATGACTCCTTCGTGAGCCGATGTCAAAATCCATCCCCAATAGCCTGACTTCCTCTGCTTCATTTATTTCCTTCCAGAGCCATATGCTGGTGATTACCAATCTCTGGGGAGTTGAAATACCTTGTCATTATTTCTTTGATTCCAAGACGTGTCTCCCTCCAGCAAAAAAGGAAAAAAAAAAAGATCACAGTATGGCATTTATTTAATCTCAAAATGGAAGAAAATTCAAATGAACTTTGTGTTAAAATCCTCTGAGAATTGAGGTTGTCTCTTGAAAAGGTAACATCTTGGCATTGATAAACACCACCTCAGACGTTCCAAATTATGCAAAAGAAAGAACTCCTTAGTTTCATCGCTGTTTGTTCTTTGTTAAATTTGCAGTCTGATGCAAAGGCATTTATATAATCTGACTTATTCTCCCTTGGTTCAACTTATACCTTGTTGACGAAGAGCATATAAAGCTTTGATCTTTCTGCTCTGTGATATTTGCCTTCTTTCATTTGGCTACCTTTAAAATCCTGTGTCCCAACCTTCCCTTGTAAGATGGAAAAGTGCCAACACCTCCTATCATTTGCTTTTTCTCTTTCTTTTCCTTCTCATTAAAAAAAAAAAGGCATTTCTCATTAAAAAATTTAATAGTTAAAAAACAGAGCAACCCACGCCCTGGAGAAACTCCTGCATGTGTGTACCAGGAGAACTGTAGATGATGGTTATTATTCATCAGGTGTAAAATACAAAACAAAATTGGAAACTCCAATGTCCCTCGAGAGGAAAATGGATAAAAATTGAGGTATCTTATTCACGCATTGGATTATTATGTAATAGTGAAAATGAATGAAACACCAACAATCTACAAGAACATGGAAAACTCTTAGAGACATGACAGCAAATGAGAAAAAGCATGTTGCGGAGGACTGCATATGTGATTCCTCTCAAAAAAATGAAAGAACCCAAGTAAAAATCTAAGCAATATGTTGCTTGATGATAATATGGAGGAGATCTCTCATTCTCGTCTCCCTTTCTCCTCTCCTCCTGAGCACAGGTTAGGCTCCCACTTCCCCGCCATCTTCCTGTTGACCAGGGCCACGTGACTAGTTCTGACCAATGAGCTGTGAGTGAAAGAAGCCTTTAATAGTTGTAGAAGTGATCTTGGGGAGGCCTCAAACTTGGCTGGTGGCCCTACAAGATTGAAGCAGCTGGAACTGTGGAGTTGGAGGACAGTTGTCCTGGAGAGTCACCTAGACCTGCAGTAGATTTTTGTGTGAGGAAGGAAAAACCTTTGATGTGTTGAGCAGTTGAGATTTGAGAGTGCTTTGTTACTGCCACATAACCTAGCCTGTCCTGACTACTACATAAAAGCTATAAGAAAGGAGAGGATATAATGACAGTTCAGGAAATGGTTACTCCTGGGTCAAGGCAAGTGGGTTGGGAGTGTGAAAGAGCACCCAGGTAGATGCAAGAGTAAAGGTGATGTTCTGGTTCTTGAGTTGGCTGACAGATCCACAGGTGTTCATTTCCTAATAATGCTTTATAATTTACACTTGTTGTATGTGTTCTTTTGTATGTTTCAGATATTATTTAATAGGAAAAAAAGTTGAAAACTCTTTAAAATAGTTTAAAAACTTCACAAAGATAGACTCTAAATAAGAGGTCACTGTAAAAGTGAAATATACCACTATAAAAAACGTTGTCACTGTAAAATCTCTCAGCTTTGCTATATGTTTGAACATTGCCATAATAAAATATTGGATGAAAAAACCTGAACGGCCAATGGTTACATTAAGATTTTCTTTAAAGCTTACCTATAATTCAACTACTCCAACACAGCAACCATTTTTATTTTTTTGAGCCCTTATCTCTATGCATACAATTCTTTCATAGATGTACTCATAGTATATATAGTATTTTATGGCCTGCTTTTTTTTTTTTTATCCTATTTCCACAGTGTTCATGCTTTTTCGGTGAGTGCCTTCACGTTTGGGGAATTCCTTCCATCCCATGCAAATGTGGGTATCTCCTTCAAATGTCAGTTATACTACAAAAGCCAAAGTCACTTTTTAACTGGGTGGTGAGAATCAACAGCACTCTGACACACACTGCTGCTTCTAAAGTTTCCCTAGGAGATACCGTATCTACCTGTCAACCACTGTTTCCCTGAGACAAAGTGAAACTCTTTGAGTTTAAGGCATATTGGGTAAGTAATAATGCTCCCCCAACTCTTTGATGAGTGCCTATTATGTGTTAGGTGGCTTGTTAGGAAAATTTCTGTTCCTTCTGGACTTTTCTCCCATAGTCTCCCTGCTACTTCTATCTCACCACCATCTCAGAAACAGCCCTGCATTAAAGTCTCAGCAGGTGTAAACATAAACAGGTGTAAACTTAGACAACCTGTTTAAAAAACCCACATGTTGGTAAGCATGCCTCATTTATTTTTTCCTGGCCATATAAATTATTCCCTTTCACTTAAGATAATTTAGAAAATATGTAGAAATAAAAGTCACCTACCGTTCCAACTGCCCAGAACTAAACTGCTGCTAACATTTTAGTCTTTTAAAGAAATGTAGGCAATGTGTTAAAAACAGGTCTGTTCTACTCGTTCACTTTCTACCTGCAGGTCCGCAGCTCAGATGACTCTAACACCAGGGCAGCATGCGCCATCACCTTGTATTCACGGTAGCTGTAACAAGAAGGCTTCCCAGCCATCATTAAGAGATGATTTACTATGTCGTCAAGTATATGAAAGGCTCCTCCGCTCAAATAGCAAACAGCTGTTCACCATCTTCAGTGAGCCTGGAGCCAGAGGAAGGAGACAGCGACTGGGGGCTCTGGAGCTCCTTCTGGCCCTACCTGATGGGGGGGGCAGGCAGTTCCTGGGGTCCTGGCTGAAGCCCACTCCCTGCATGCACCTGAACTGTTGTTTAGATGGGACCTGGATGTTTTGGCTTGATGCTACTTCCACTGTTTGTGTGTGTTTGCATATGTGTGGGTGACTTTTCATGACAGCATGGTTGATCATTTACAATGACCAGGGGTTGTCTAGGCCATCGCAGGCCTTTAAAAGTAGCCTGTTCTCAACTGAAAGGGCTTAGGCATGGTCTTGCCAAAAGGCAGTGGGATGGACCTTGTGACCTCTGGAGGTTCTTGCCACACAGATCTGATTTTGCTATTTCCGCCCTCAGCTTCTTTTTCTGGAACTCGATCTCCTCTGTTCAGCTTCTGCTGGCCGCCATCTTGCCCAGCCAATCCTCCAGTCCTCACTAGGAGCGTCTCTTGGAAAGAGCCTTGGGGCAGTGCATGGGTCTGCTTAGAGCACAACCTTTGGGAATATCTGCCATGTTCTCCACTTGGCACCAGGGTGCAGGGTGGTGGCTGGCAGCATAGAAATCACCGCGGCGTGGGGGTGGTGGTGGTGCCCTGAGGCCCTCATAGAAACCCTTCTCATATTCCAGATGAAGAAGTCACAGCCAGAGAGCGCAGTCCCTTGCTGAAAATTGTGGCAAAAGATACTTGTAAGAAAAGATGATGCCCTAAAGGATTTTGCAGTCTGAATCCATATTATGCACATCTCAGTAGGTCATTTAGAGCTGAAATATTTTAGAAGACTGAGGAAATAGAGATGGGAACTTAATGTAAGTAAAGAGGCCCAAAGCCACCCAAATCCCAAACTAAAATAACTGTGATGGAAAGGAATTCCATGTAAGGGAACTCAGCAGGGCCTGCTGGTACCTGTCCTTACCTCTCGGCCCTCGGTTGAGACGTGCCAAGAGCATTCTAGTGCTTTCTATTACTAGTGCCTACAGTGAAGCCCTGATGGCTTTTTCTTAGCCTGTGCAACAATTTGAAAATTCCCATATGCCCAGGAGCAGCCCTCAGCCATGATAGATGGGAGCTGGAAGATGACTGCCTAGGCCCTCGCCCCTCAGGTGGGTAACTCTGAGGCGTGTTTTTCACAGTCTCGCAGGATTCCCCAGTTGCTCCCAGTCATAGCCTTCATACACCACTCCCTGCTTTGGCTTCCTTCCTTTCCCTGTCTCCCTTCCCCACTCCTCTACTGGTGTACTAAGGTCACCTCCCAAATAAACTCTACGTAGTTGAATCCTTGTTCTGGGTTGGCCTCTGGAAGAACCCAAACTAACTCAGAGGGTATCAGCACCCACAGCCTCACTGGGTATTTGCCTGAGACTGTGCCTTCACATGAGAAACAGTTATCACACAGGGCCCAAAGTGAAAATCTACAGAAGGTGGTTTGGATGTCTGAGTCAGAAAACTGGGCAAGCACCCATACTCTTCTGCATGTTCGTGGGCATGTGTGTACATGACGTTGTCCAGCTGTCCTTGCAGGGGGGTGGGGGTGGGTGGGTAAGGAGGCATTTACTGAGCACCCACTCTATTTCAGGCTGTGCTAGGTATTCTATCTGCATGATCTTACATGAACCCTGTGAGATAGATGCTCACCTGTTAACCCCATCTTGCAGATGGGGAAAGTGTGGCTCAGCCACTTGCTAAGCACCTCCAGTAGGTAGTAGAGTCCAGATTTGAATCCAGTGTCGTCTGATTCCAAATCTGGTGCTTTTCTATTCCTTCAGGCCACAGAGGGCTTACAAATATGCCTGTCAACCATGGCCTTGGACTTGGACGCCCTGCAGCATAGCACACAGAGCCACATCACCAGCTTGTAAACAATGCTCCCCTCCCCATTCCAAAGCATGTCCCCATGGCAATGACCTACATGCCCTGTTCCTCACACCCGTGCCCCAGGCAGTCATTTTATGGCTTATTTCCTCTTTTCACTTAGATTTACCTCAGGGATCATGTATGGGGAATATTCTATAGCAGGAAATAAAGAAGGAAGCGGAGAAGAGAGACTCCAAACTCCCCTCAGGGGGACCTTAATCATTAGCCAGCCTTTGGTTGCTCCCAGAACAGGCCTGTGGTGTGACTGGGCATGTGGTAAGTTGGCGGCTGTGCTGGTCAGGGGTGGGGTCAGTGGAAGAGCCGGCAGAGGTTGTGCGACTGCGACCCAGCTTTCCAAGCGTGTCCCCTGCATCCGCATCCGCCTTGTTTTGTGGCCTGAATTTCACCCCCAAGTTCCTGGAGGGCAGGCGCTGACTTCACCTTTGTGCCAGTAAAGAATCTGGAACCATCCATTTGCAATAATAGACATCTACTGAATGAATGATGTGGCATCCCCTATACCCAAGGTTCATGCGGTTGTGTTTGTTTAGACAGGCACAGAGGTTGTGCCACTAAAAACTTTGACTATTTGTTATGAAAATGTCCAAACTAACAGAAAAGTCCAATGAATACTTTGGAATATGATAAACAGTGTCACGAACGCTCATATACTCTCCACTCAGATTTAACGATTAACATGTGCCATATTTGATGAAGCCGTCCAGAACCCAGATTTCTTGTCTGCTCCAAATGCAGCTTGTGCTACAGGGACCTCTTATCTAGCACATCGCAGAGGTGGTACCCACAGGAGCTAAGCTTCAGGAGCTTCAAAGTTGATGACTCAATCCCTTGACACTTACTGAGGCCGGCTTCGTGTTAGGCCATGTGGAAGGCACCAGGTGACAAAGACGAGGAAGTCGCTGTCCCCGTCCCCAAGGCATCCATCCTCAGCCTAGAGTGGGAGATAGGTGTGCAAATAGATAAATGCGTGATGAAGTGCTAAGCCCGTGGCTCCGTTTTACAGATGCACACACTGGGAACCTGAGAAGTCTGTAGTCCCATCTATAGCGAATTACTCCGAGTAGATCAAAGTTAGGAAGTTGCAGCCCAGGCCCTGAGTTCCAGCCTTGTTCTTGCTTAGCTGTGTGACCCAGCTCTGCTTCCCAGTTTTCTCAACTGTAAATTAAGGGGTCAGGCTGGAATATTTCAAGGCCCCCTATGGCCCCGAGGACTGGACTTTTTCACGGTGAAGTATTTAACCAGCCTCCCTCCCTCTGCCTCTTGCCTGTACCTCTACTCTGAGCCAAGGCCTGCAGGAATAATTTCCAGCTCTGTCTGGATTTAGTAATGGGTTCATTCTTCCAGTCAGAAATTTCTTTTGTGGAGCTAACCCATGTCTCTGTTGCTGCAGTTTCCGTTAATTTCCTTTGACCTGTCCTTGGGGGGAAACTCATGATTACTGATAATTCTAGTTAATCCTTTAACCAGTAAAAGGAAACTAACCATCTAATAGGCAGAATAGGGAATGACTTGGCACACCATCTGCAAAATATAAACCAAAAATATTCCAGAGTGTTCTCTGGGAGGCCACAGCCATTAACGCCCCGAAAGCTGGCTATTTGTCTCTTGGAGGTGGCCACGCTCCGGAGCCAAGCCAGCAGCGGGCACAGGCAGTGGCAGCCTCGGCCGCGTTCCTCTCTCTTCATGTTTGTGGCGTAATCATTTTACTTGCTAAGGCCGAGCATCTCCAACCCTTTAAAGAGCTTTCTGACATCCCTCTGAGCAGCTGGCCTGCCCCCATTTCAGAAGATGTCATGGTTTATTAATTCTTTGCAGAAGCAATAAGAACCGGGTGTTGGCCTAATTTGGGGCCAATTTGCCATTATGGTAGAAAAATTGGCTCTGTCTCCTTTTATTCAACCCAAGGGCCTGTAGTTCCTTCTTTAACCCTTCCTGTGCTGGGTTCCCCACCCCCACTCCTGCGCCTGTGTCACCTTGCACCAGTTATTTAAGCTCTCTGTGCCTCAGTTTCCTTAATATAAAATTAGGATACCCACTGTACCTATTTTATAGTATTGCTTTGCATGAATATTAAATTATTGAGTTATTTTAAGGTCCCTTTCTATTAAGGGCTTCAAATTGACACACTGTTTAAAAAAATCTGGAAATTTCCTATTAAAATCCAGATTTTCAGGTTCTTGTGACTAATTGGAAGCCATGACAACCCTATGTCCACATTCCCGTGTAGAACAACCGTCTGGAGGTGAGCAGAGGCAGTTCCCTTTACAAAGGAGGCCCTGTGCCTGCCCAGGTCTTGGGCCTTTCCTTTCCACTCAGGGTCGGGGCCTTTCCTCCAGGCCTGTCTGGCCCTGTGGCCTGGAGTCTGTGGTCTGGGCTTCCCTGCTTCCTCAGGCCTGGCCAGGCAGAGAGCCCCACGACCAAGTTCTCTTCAACCCCAAAGGCCGCTCAGAAGTGTCCTTCTGGCTTTCCCTGTGCCTGTGGCAGGCAAAGCTTTGTTCACTGGGGAAGAAAATCCAAAACAATGAAACCCATCCTGGGGCTCCCTCCTCCATGAAGCAAACGTACTTTTGTGGAGTGAAGATGACGTTGTAATCGGAGACAGAAGAAAAGAAAGGAATAGTGCTACACGGTAGTATTCCTCCCCATTTATTCATCACAGTAATACTGGCTGTCGCTGAGTGCCAACCGGGTAGGTGTTTCATATCGATACCCTTAAACCGCACAATAATCCCAACGAGGTAACTATTATTATTCCTGTTTTACCGTTGAGGGAAGTGAGGTTCTGAGTGGTTTGTACAAGGGCACACAATTAAGCAGTATGAAGGCAGGATAATTTAACCCTTGGTTGTGAAGTGGATTAGAGGAAAAGTCACGTGTGGGTTGGGGGTGGGAGTGGAGGTAGCACTGGTGGACCCCCTGAGGCCACTAGTATTTCTCACTGAGAGCTGAGTGGCTGTGGAGATTCCTGCCCTGGGGAGAGGATCAGGGGAAAATCCCCAGTAGGAGTGTGGAGGTGTTTGCAGAGAATCTCTGGAGTGGTGGTTCCCAGTGAGGGGTGATTTTGCCTCCCTGGGGACATTTGGCCACGCCTGGACACACTTTCAGTGGCTACAACTGGCGAGAGGGTGCCAGTGGATGGAGGCCAAGGGTACTGCTAAACGTCCTACAAAGTACAGGACTCCTCGCCCCCATCCTCACTCCCCCAACAAAGAATAATCCAGCCCCAAATGTCAATAGTGCTGAGGCTGAGAAACCCTGCCCTAAAGCCTCTTTCAAGTTTAAGAATCTGATTCTAAGATGGATTTGTGGGTCACAAGAAGGCACTCTGTAGGAGCGGATGTATCTCAAGTGGTTGAGCACCTGCTTCCCATGTACAAGGTCCTGGGTTCAATTCCCAGTTACCTCCTAAAAAAAAAAACAAGAAGACATTCTGCTTGAACTATCTTCTATAATCGTGTTTTCACCATCTTTGCTCTCTCCAGGTTAAGTTGCTGGGCCCCCAGGAAAATGAGGACATTACCTGGAGGATAATTTATGAACAATTTGGTATGCCATTTGAGAATGTCAGACCTGGAAGAGGCCTTCAATTTCAACTCAGCAAATCCTTCAATTGCACCGATGAGGACACTGAGGCCCAAAGGAGAAAGTGTTTTGGTAAGAAACATTTTCATTTCAGGTATTAAAGTAATGATTATTTATTATAGAAAAAGCCAGAAAACAACAAAGAAAGAACATTTCAGCAGTGGTGTGCTGGAACCCTGGACCCAAGGAGAGCACCCTTAGGATTTGGAATGGTTTGGAATGCTCTGCTCCCCTCCCGTAGCACCAGACCTCGCTTCTGTGGCCCGATCTCCATTCTATACTTCCTCAGCATTCTTATCGTTGAAGGAAGGATCACCATGAACAAACCTGGTCCCAGCCTTGAATCTTGTTTCCTTCACAAGTACAGCTTGGGGTAGGGCTGCAGCATGCCACATGCATATTCCCATTTTCTGGAAGACTGAAACCAACGTGTCGAGAGAGGCCGCTCCATGCCCAACAAGTTCACAGACTTTGTCTAATTTCGTCCTCACCAGCTGTCACCACCAAATGGAACCAAAGACTGTGGTTGATTGCATCATGTACCCCAATGAAAAAACCTCTCTCTTAACCTTAATCCGCATTCCTGTTGGTATGAACATATTTGTGAAGAGGACTGTTTGAAGATGTTATTTTTAGTTAAGGTGTGATCCAACTAAATGAGGGTATATCTTAATCCATATTACTGGAGCCCTTTTAAAGAGAAGAAACTAGGGAAAAGGATGTGGCTCAAGCGTTGGGGCTCCCATCTACCCTATGGGAGGTCCTGGGTTTGATTCCCGGGGGCTCCCGGTGAAGGCAAGCTGGCCTGTGCAGCAGAGAGCTGACGGCCCGCACCGTGGAGAGCTGGCGCAGCAAGATGACATGACAAAGGGAGACGCAGAGGAGAGACAGTGAGAGACACGGCAGACCAGAGAGATGAGGTGGCTCATGCTATTGAGTGCCTCTCTCCCACACTGGAGACCCTGGGATGGGCTCTCAGTGCCTCCTAAAGAAAAAAGCAGACACGGAAAGAACACACAGTGAATGGACACAGAGAGCAGACAGTGAGTGTAAACAACAACAATGGGTGGGGAGAGGGGGAAATAAAGAGAAGAAACTGTCAGCCAGGAGTCAGAGAAGGCCACCCAGGCAGAAGGTGGAAGGCAGAGAAAAGTGAAGAGCAGCCACAAGGGAGAGAGTCACCATGTGACAGGAGGTGGCGATGCAAGCTCAGGAGCCCAAGAATGCTACAGACTTTGGGGACAAAGCATGGCTTTGCTGACGCCTTGAATTTGGACTTCTAGCCTCTGAAACCGTGAAACAATAAATGCTTGTTTAAGCCAACCCACTGTGTGGTAGTTGTCATAGCAGCCTGGTAAACTAAGACAGGGGCTTAAAAGAACTAAACAGGTCACCTGGTCCAGTACCCTGCCTCGAGTTGAGAGGGCACCCAGACCATCCCATGCCCTGGAAATCATCCCCATGGATCCACCTATACCAAGGGCACTGGTACTCCAGAAATCAGAGCACCTTCCACACATTTATCACATAACGTCTCACGAGTTGACACGAGTTGAACTGTGTCTCCCCAAAAGATATGTTGAAATCCTAACCCCTGGCACTGGTGAATGTGACCTTCTCTGGAAATAGGGTCTTTGAAGATAAGATCACATGGAATTAGGGTGAGCCCTAATCCAAGGTGACTGGTGTCCTATAAGAAGAGGAGACACAGCGGGAGAAGGCCATGTAGACACAGAGAATGGAGGGATGCATCTACAAGCCAAGGAACACCAAGAATTGCCAGCAAAAACCAGAAGCTAGAAGAGGCAAGGAAGGAGTCTCTCCTATAGATTTAAGAGTGGGCACAGCCCTGCTGAAACCTTGATTTCAGGCATCTAGCTTTCAGAACTGAGACAATGCATTTCTGTTTTTAAAAGCCACTTAATTTGTGGTACTTGATTACAGCAGTCCTAGAAGCTAAGACAAGTGCCAATTAATGAGCAGTCCCAAAATGCTTGAAAACTATCATTCCAACCCTAATAAGCTGTGGCTCTCTACGTGCAATGCTGGCACTGTAAATCTGGTCTGGAACCAGGCAGAAGTGGGTGCAAGGGCTGGTTTTACCCATCTTTGTCAGTGGAACCTACTGGAGGCCACGTCATCTTTCCCCAGCTCAGTATTCCCTCCTGCCATGTGGGGGGGACAGCCCTGGCTTTTTACCCACTCACCTGGACATTGTAGGATCCAAGCCTTAAAAAGAGTTCAAGTGTGTTATCAAAGGAAAGCACTACACAAGACTATTTTCCTTCTATATGAGCAAAGACTTGACTTAACGTGTGTATTTAGGGTAGACTGCCTTTTCTCCTTTCTTTGCCTCTGTTTCTCGCTGGTCTTCCTCCCCCCAACCCTGGCATCACCGACTCCACAGGAGCCCCCTCCCTGCTCCCCAACTGCTAACTAATGTTCACTTCTCTAGCAAATGATAGGTGACAAGTTGCTCCCTGAGATACCCACAATCAGATAAGCCAGGAAGGGAAATGAGTTCTTCTGGAAGAGAAACAGACTGTTTTTTGGGAATTAAATATTCCTTAAAGGAGAACAGGAAACTTAAGATTCCAGCCACAGGTTTCCGAGGAAAGCTCACCAGAGAAACCGGGGCACTCCCCAGCATAAGGGCTGGAAAGGATGGAAGCTGTTGCTCTTGACATCTGCAACAGTCATCTGGGGTCTGGGTTTGGGGTCCACCCCCCACCCAAACACACACAATCGGGATCAGAGTCTTCCTCCCCTTTCTCTCCCTGTGGGTGCCCAGGCCCCTTCCATCCATTCAACAATCAGGGTGCCTTGGGCTTTTCCAACTTGGCATCTTGCTATCTACCTGCAAGCTGGGATGTAAGAGGCAGTCTCTTATTGCCATTCCCAATGTGGGGAAACTGAGGTACAAAATGGTTGAGATGGGCAGTCATGCGCATGCCACACTGACCAGACCTCCAGACGAGTTCTGTGTCCGCCACGTGCACGCGCACACACGCACACATATGCACCGAGTTTTACAGCCCTCTAAAATTTATGAGGAAAGTTGAGTACCTGCAGATCTCTTAATTAAGTGGCCTTCCCCTAGGAGAAAGGAAATGGGCTTCCATATTCTTAGCACCGACATCAGATTGCATGATTTACTACCCAAAGCCCGCGTTCCTCCCCAAATCAGCTCCTGTCCAGAAAGAGCATCTATCACTTTGAAGGTGGTTCAAACTCCACCTTGCTTTCCTCTCCGCCCCCCCTTTCCTGGTGCCCTCCAGGCCCTCCCTCAGCATTTCCTCTGATCTGCCCCTTGGCCCCAGAGATTCAAGGTCAGGATGGAGCCCTCAACAGCCTCCCTACGTCCAGGGCCGGCACAGAGGGGCTGCCCTCCCTCGTGAAGAAACTTCCCGCCGCAGGGCCCGCTGTGGCTGCTGATGGCTGCCATGAAGATATATGGGTTTAATCAGGCCTCTGACAGGTAAAGACTCTAACAACGAGGACAGTTTGTTCTCCCAAACTGTTGAGTATCTAAGCCCAGTGTTTACTTTGGAATTGAATGAATAACATTGTTCTGGGAAAGGAAATTAAAAAAAGCAGGCTTGTAATTTACAGTAGAGAGGAGAACAGATCTGGAGGTCCTCCCCGCCTTTTAGGCCCAGGCTCCCCCCACCCCACAAACTCTCTCCCCATCTTTTTGCTGTTTTAAACTTCTAAACACACCACAACCGACTCAGCTCATCTTCTCAGCCCTGCCAGTAAAGGTCTCAGCATTGCCAGGCTCCCTAGAGCTGCCAAGAGAACTCATTGCTTCAAGGCAAAAGGTTTTTTTTCACCCCGCTTTAAAAATCAAAACCAAATGCCACTGAAATCCAAATGCTGTGAGACTCATTCAAAATGCGGAATGAAGGGCAATGATCCGGGGTGGGCCGGAAGTTCACCTGCCTGTGCCCCTGTCCCCCAGGGTCTGGAGAGAGTGACTTCTTATCAAAAATAAAGAGAGAAAGCCCACCACCCCCTCAAAAGCCAAACGCCTCTCTCCTGGGGTTAAAGTTCTCTTCATTGAGGAAGATCAATTTATTTAAAAATTCTTGGGATGGGAGCAAGGGACGGTTCCTTTGTATCCAGCATCTAGAAAACTCCAGGAGATTTCCCTGAAGAGAGAACAGCATGAGCACTTCTTGCCTGTGCTAAGGTGAGGGGTGGGGGGTGGGGTGGGGTGGGGTGGATTTGCAGCAGTGGGCATCCCGGTCAGCCAGGGGGTGCTCGAGGCCAGGCCTGTTTCCCAATGGAGCACTCTTCTGACAGGATTTGAAACCAGCTCAGAGCCCCAAGATCTCCAAATGCCCGTAACCCCCTCCCTCTCTGGAGCCGCTCCCAAATGTCAGGCAGGCTTCTGAGCTGGGGGAAGGGCTCCTTCAGAAGCCTCCTGGGTCTGGCTCTGCCTGGAGGGGATGCCCTCAGACTCCTCCCCTGGCCTGGGCAAGGGCATCTACCTCTCCTTCCAACTCCATAAACCAGGGCCTCTGCCGCCTGCCCTCCGACCTACCGCGGGGACACCGCGGATTAGCTAATTGATGGGGGGGGAGCCACTTTGAACATTTCAAGGCCTGGTCAGGGGCCAAGTCTCATTACTTAGCTTCAAAGTCAGAACTCCATAAAAAGTTCATTGGTGGAGCTGATTGTTCCAGATTGTCCCAACGGAACTGAGCCCTCCACGGCACCCCGGGCCTCATGTTTTAATGTGGGGGCAGAATACGTGTGTGGTACTTGCAATGGGGGTGTGGGGTAGGGGTGGGGGATGGAATGGGAGGAGCAGGAGCCCAAGACCCGACCTGGGCATTTTCCTTTCTCTTTTCAAATGCTTAAAAATTATAGAAGAACTATAACCACATTCCACAAAAATTGGAAAACAGAGCAGAAAAAAGGAAAATATTCCAGAAGCCCATACCTTCATACAACAATGATATTTCTTTCTAGGCATTTTTCTTATGTATAATTTTTATATACTTGTACAACATATGCAAACACAAATGGCCTGAGTTTCGCCTTTTTTGGGGGGTGGGGAGCTTAGCATTAAATCATAAGCTTTTCCCTATCTCTTCATAACTAGTACTTAAATGGGTTTGAGATATTCTGTCCTGTAAATGTGAGATAATTGTTGCACATTTAGGTTATTTCCAGTTTTTCATTTTTATAAGTAACATGTAACTATTCATCTTCCCTATGATTGGTTCTTGATTTTTCTTTTTTTTTAAAAAGTAAACTTTTTTCTGATTACAAAAGTAACACATTTTTAATTTTTAAAAAAGGTGTGGAAAATCCAGTCCAGGAAAGTTTAAGAAGTAAATAAAAATCAACTATCCAGAGAGCGTCACCGTTAATCTTTTGGGTATATATATGTATAAACAGAACAGGATCATGCCGCACAGAAGTTTTGTAGGTCCCTAGGGCAGGGAGAATAAAATTGGCAGAGGAAATATTATTTCCAGGCGAGATTCGACGTGTGATATGTGTAGACTTGAAATTGGATGGCATTTTCATTCAGAGCGCGCAACCTGGGAGAGACCCGCACCCAGCGCCGCGGCCTAGCCGGTGGGACACGCGCGGGGTCCACAGCAAGGCCAGGCCCCTGCGCGCCAGCGCGCTCTTCTCATTTCTTCTGACAGGCGCCGCCGAGCCCCTGATTTATGGCCACACTTCACGGGACACTAGTAAATGTCCCATAGTATATTTTGTAAGAGTAATGAAGGCTCAGTAACCCCAGCCCTCGCCGCAGCCTCTGCTAATAAATTCCCTTCTGCCGAGAGAGGGCGGGCCTGCCGGGCGGTTGGCGGGAGTCACTGGCCTGTGCATTAGCAGAGGGACACTAGGGCCCCCGAGGGCTGCTGCTCTCCCGCCCTCATCTTTTCCCGGAGGAAGTGGAAGGCTTTGCTGCGCCCCCCACCTCCAGCCTCCCCAGGAATGCAGACCCGTTGAGCTCAATGCTGAGCTCTCAGAAGGCAGGAGGAAGATGAAAAGTGAGCGGAGAAGCTGGAAAAGGAGGGGGAGAAACCCCAAACCATAATTGCCCCTTTCCTTCTGCAGCTCAGATTACTGGCCAGAGCCTGAGGGGCAGCGGAGGGCTGTTTCTTTTTTGACTACTGTTTCCCTTGAGTTTGAAGACGAACTATGGGATGAAAGAAGACCCGGGCTCAATTGAGATGGGCTGAGTTGGGGGCGTGGGCTGTGCAGGGAGACCCCAGACCAGGCTCTCCTCGGGCTCTAGAAGCAGTAGGAGCCGGAGGGGGTGGGGAAGAAAGGGGAGGGGTGAAGGTATTGTATCACTGCCCCCCCTCTCCTGGCCGTGCACATGCCTCAAAGAACTGGGGACGGGAAGCATATTTGTCACTCATGGAATAGCTGCCCAACTCCCTTTACCCTCCCGCTGCCCCTTGGTATACTTGATTCAGAGCTAGACATTTGTTCGCTCATCATTTTCGTTCTACTCTGCTTTCAGCTGGCATAGGCCAGGACACTGCCTCCCCACCGGGTGCTGAGGAGACAAAGATGCCTAAGACATAATCCTTTGCCTCAGAGAGGTTCCCTTCTGTGCCGTCGAAGTGACAGATACAATCGTTAATACTTACTGCATGCATACCTCATGCCAGGCACCGTTTTAAGCTATTTACACTTATTAATTAATTTACTCCTTACAAAACCCAAAGAAGCTGGTATTTTATTATCATCGTCTCAATGATGCTCAGGCACTGAAAATTTGAGGGACTTGCCCAAAGTTTCACAACTGTGGGTCTGAGTCCAGGCTCTCAGCCACTCCCCCAGGCCCCCTCGAGTCACATGAACTCAAAGCAGGCAGGTTATCCAGATTTCACCTTCAATAAGGAGGTCATTCTGCACATGAGGAAACTGAGGTCCAGAGAGGAGAAGTAACTTGCCCAAGGCCACACAGCCCAGTGGCAAGGCTGAGCCTAGAGCCCAGCAGCCCAAGCACTGGCCTCACTCCTCCCACTGTACCAACCAGCTGCCCTCTTCAGTCACCTGGAACCCCCCAGGCCATATTCTGAGAAGACAGTAAAGTGAGAACATTTTCCTGAAGTCTAGAAGCTTCCTCTTTACGGCAAACTACTCCAAGGATCCACCCAACAGACCTCGCAGGAACCATGGAAAGGGTTGTTTAAAGAAAGAAACAAAGTGAGCTCCAGACTTAGCAAGCTGGGGCACATTTTGGTATTGGTGGGGTGGAGAATGGGCATCTTCAAGTTAAAAATTTATATTTTAGAAACTAGCAACTTCTCATATATATCATATGGAGTTTACCAGATTTTAAAGAATTAGAAAATGATAAAGATCATTAAGCTTGATGCTACATGATGCCGGACATAAAAGTGGGGTTTTCTGGACTGCAGGCCATCAATTTGAACCACCGGTGAGCAAACCCAGCCAGGCTTGCAGCCTGGAAACAGAATGATCTGTGTGAACATCCAGAACCAGTGGCTGTTCCTGCGCATGTGTAAGAAATGGCACGGAGACTGTCAGCCAATGTCAGAGCCCAAACTGCTGTGCAAACAAGTGGCTTGATCACAATCGTTACTTGGAAAGCAGGAATTTCCAAACCCTAAGAGTTATCACAAGTGCATAAGACAGACCTCGTGGAGAAGCAAAACTCACAAATAAGACACCTGGCCTCATTTGCTGAGTGTTGTTTTCTGAGTTGGTTTGAATGGAGGAGCCAACGCAGGGGGCTCTGATTCTTGTTAGAAGTCCCCTGTGCCCTCACAGAGGGAAAACCATGCTCTTTGAGGCTGGTGCCCTAGTAGGTCCAGGAGAGGGGCCCTTAGCTGGGAGCCAGGGGCCTCAGTGCCACCAATAAGCAGAGGCAAGTCACATCTCAGATTTCAGATGCAAAAAGGGGCTTCTGGTAGACCTCTTGGAGCCCACCAGGAGAGGATAGACCTACCATGGTGCTGGCATTGGAAGACCCTATCTCCCCAATCCCCACATCAGGTCCGGGCAGCACATACTGATATTGCCGCTTTACAGATGAAGAAACTGAGGTGTCTAGGGTTATGATACTCACAGTGCTTGGATGAAGGGGCCGAAAGTGTCCCATGGATATGAAAGTGCAAGTACAGAAGATAGTTGTTGTAAACTATCTCCAGTTAACGTGCAAATGGGAGCAAAGGTTTAGCATGATGTTGGCACAGAAATATGCTCAATAAATGTTAGTTTCCTCCCTTTTTCCTCTGTCATCTCTAGGGCAGGGGACAGCCAAAGGAGCTGCGTGATGTGGTGGACAGAGAATTGCATTGTGAATTTTTGGGGGACCTGGGTTCAAGTCTTGGCTCTGGCATTCATTGGGGGACAGAGAACTCCTTCTTCTCTTCTGGCTCATTTTCCTCATCTGGGCAATGAGAAGCCAGCCAATCTCCTCTGTTAGCTCTGCATTTAACCCTACTGGGCACGTTTCCCTGTCTGTCAAGCGCTGTGCCTCATGCACAGCAAGCTTCTCTTCTGAATACTTGTTAAGTTAAGCTTTGCTCCTGCTCTACCCAGCTCACGGGATATTGTGAAGATCAAATAAACAAGGATGAAAGTGATTCCCTAATAAATTCAGACTACTGTTTACCCAGGCGAGGAGGATGGTAAGAAAAGGAGAACTGGCTTATCCCCTCTGTGTTCTTTATGAGGTCAAATGGGAGTGTGAAGTGTGCCCTGCACAGAAGCCAACTCGTGTGCCGCTTCTCAGAGTTTCAGACTCAAGCCTCCTTCTGATGAACATAAAAAAAAATCTTGTGCCTTCTCTTGATACTTTTTGAAATTTCAAAATAATTGAAATAGTGACAAAACAAAAACAAACAAACAAAAAAAACAATGGTAATTCCAGATCATGCTTTTTGCCCCCAAACTTCTCATGTCCCCTGGACAATCTGATAACCACAGAAGAGGGACTGAAAGATGCTATTTTTCATTCAAACAGGTGTGGAAATGGAGTTTGTTGGGCACTGCCTGGACTTTGGCCCCTCTCCTTAGGGCTCCTTCTTTCATCACAAGACTTCTGGGGTCGGGTGGGGTCAGTGTGACCCTGGACTGCCCCGGCCAGCAGTCCTTGGCCATGACAGAGAGGCTCTGTCATGTGAAGACAAAGTGTGCGACACCATGTCCGTGTCTTGATATTCTTATTGCTATTACTATAATTTTCCGTGATTTGGTGCTTTTCCACTAGACCACACTGCTTTTTTTGGCTTTGACTCTTCAGCAGGAAGGGGCTCTAGACAACTTAGGAGGTGTCTCCTTGCTCATCAGTTATTCAGTCATTGATTTGGCTCCATCTGCAGGGCTTTTTTCTTCTGTTCACCTAATATCAGCCACCATTTTCCTGAGCGTTCATGGCACAAGGGGAATCTTGGCACGAGGGGAATCTCAGACAAAGCCCCTGCCCAAAGGAACGTAGACTTGCCTAGAGGGAACCAGACCTAGACCAGCCACAGGTAAATGATTAGGTGGCGTTGAATGGGCGAGTGCCTCAGAAGGGAAGGCAGACTTTCTGTCCAAGGTAACTATGTTTTCAACTTTCTATTCCATTCCCGGAGGCCAGAACAAGCCTGGCTCAGCTGTGAGCACGGGCAATTCACCTCCTCCTTCTGAAGGTCGTTGACTTGAAACTATGGTTGGGTGAGATGGCATTCAAGGCCCCTTCCAGCTCCCATTTCAGGGTGGGAGTGGGCCTGCTGCCCCAGGGTCTGAATGCCCTTGTTCCCGAGGCCCTCTGCAGAGAGGTGGGCTCCTGGCAGTACAGCTGTGAACCTGTCTGGCTCCTCGTGCTGCTGCCTCCCTGTAGTGTAACCCGGCCCCTTGGCTTTTCCTGCTCCTTGTATTTCTTCTGTCTGTAGGGAAGAACTGGCGTTTCGAGGACAGTGTGGGTGGCCTGGAAGGCCTTAGAGGACTCGGGGAGAGGGGACACACCGGGTCGCCCCGTGGAGCCCTTTCACATCTCCATGTTGCCCCTGCCCGCTGCCAACAGAGGGTTGCTGTGCTTGCTGTGGACTCGCTGCCAGCTGGCTGTGTCCACTGCCCCTCAGGAGGTCTTCTGGAGCCCAGACGAGGCTGGCTGCCTGAGTGAAGGAGGGCGGCGACTCTGCTGAGTGCTGGGAAGACCCTTCAGCAGGCTGACGGTGAAGAACCCCAGGGGGCTGCAGTTCCCACTGGTTCCAGGCAACTGGCCCAGCAGTCCTGCTCCCTGTGGGTCCACTCGCCCTGGCCCAGCCGGCCCCTCCCCAAGCCCTGGGGGCTGCACCCTGGCACATGCTAGGCCCTCGGAGCTTAGCACAGTGGCTGACCGCATGGCCTGTAGGTGACCAGTGAAGGTTAGCTTAATGATTGATTGCTCCAAACCCATAACACACTAGGCTAAAAGAGTTATTAAATGAATAACAGTGGATAAAGCACTTTCTACATGTTGCTTATTTCCTCGTTGAAGTTTATTTAGTTTTTCCTGTCCAACTCTCCTTGTCAGGAAGACCCAAGGCTGATAAGGTGCAACCCTGAACTGGGAATCAAGAAACCCTGGGACAAGTCCCTTTACCTCCCTGTGTTTCTCTTGTCCCAACTTTCCCGTCAGTATCTGAACGTTATTTCCTGCAGCTGTGCTGGGAGGACCACGCTCCGTGGCACTTGAGAAGGGAATGGGGAAGTTAAAGGGGCCATGACAGGTGTGAGGGGCTGTTACCAAGGTGTTCCACGTGTGCCGTGACGTCACCAGTTGTAGCATCATCCGGGAAAGTTTTCCCTATGCCCAATATGACAAATCCTGCCGCAGGTGATGAGACTAAAGGAATGAGGCCAAGTTCCCTAAGCCACTCACAACAGCAAATGCCATGGTTTCTCTTTAGCATCTTGGCCTAAATGCCTCCTCACCAGGAAGATATTTTTTGCCTCTACACTAGTTCTGTCCCACGACACCCTACACTTACCTCTTCATAGATTCAGCCACCCACAGGGTCAGCATATTTAGCCACTTGGAAGCTACACACAGTCCAATCACAGCAGATAGTGTCCCGTGGGTGGAGAAGGGTCCTGGCTTCTCCACTGGTTGCATAATAGGGGATCAATGAAGATTTGTTGAAGGAACAAGTAAATGAATGAATAGCAGAAATTGACCCCTTGGTATAGCCAGTGCATTCGTGTCCATTGGCCCCCCACCCCACTTCAATCTCCCCACCTCGTTTCCATTCCTCTGTGCTCAGCGAACACAAACCCATTTTAACTGGCCTATGTGCAGACACTAAGAGAGAATTCACTAAATTCCCCTCTGAAAAACCCTTCCTACTTCTGTATTAACCATCTCAGTTACTTACTTTATCATACATAATACACCCAGAATTTCAAAGTGGAAGCTTCCATTTTTAACTCCTCTCCCTCCCAATTGTGCTCCTCCCTTCTCTGCCCTTCCCAATTCCCCTCCATGCATCCGGTGTTTACTTATTAAGCATCTAGGATAGTGAGGGCCCATTAGGTGCCAGAGATGGAGCAGTGAATGAAACCAAACCCCTGGCCTCATGGGGGAAACAGGGAATAAACATTACAGCATGACTTCAAGGGCGGGGCACTCTTGTGAACAGAGTGGTCATAGAAGGTCTCTAATCTTTGTGCAGACCTGAAGGGACTGAAGGAGTGAGCCATGCAAACACAGAATCTGCAGGAAGAGCATTCCAACCAGGGGTGAGCAAGGGGCTCTTTGGTCATGGCTGAGTGAGAAGAAGACATGAGGTTAGGGAGTGGCCAGAGGCCAGATCACAGAGGGCCTTGTAGGCCATGGAGGGACTTTGGATTTGCTTCTAAGAGTGGTTACAAGTCACTGGTGCGTTTTGAGGAAGGAAGTGATGTGATCTGGCAGTAGCATGGAGAGTAGTCCTTGTTGAGGGGAGGGGTGGAGGAAAAAGTAGGAGAGGAAGATGGAATTAGCTGGTGGATTGAATGTGGGGTGTGAGAAAAACAGGAATCAATGGCAACTTGAGACTTTTGGTTTGAGTAACCAGGTGAATGGGTAACTTGGCCTCAAGGAAACCAAGTCTTATCAAGTGTACTTCATAATATCTCTCCTTTATTCTTCTCTCTTCCCTCTGCCACTGCTTGTTCAAGCTCCCATGATTCCTTGCTGGGATTCCTAGCAAGGCCCCTCATTTCACATCAACCCAATCATTAAAAAATAGGTTCTAGGAGGCAGATGTGGCTCAAGCGATTGGGCTCCTGCCTACCACATGGGAAGTCTGTGGTTTGGTTCCCGGTGCCTCCTAAAGAAGACAGCAAGCTGGCTCAATGGGCAAGCACGGCAAGCTGACACAACAAGATGATGCAACAAGAGACACAAGAAGAAAAACATAATGAGAAACATAACAAAGCAGGGAGCAGAGATTCCTGGTACCTCCTAAAGAGGACGAACAGGACAGTGAGCTGGTGTGATGGACAGGCACGGTGAGCTGATGCAACAAGATGACTCAACAAGAGACACAAGAGGAAAAACATAATGAGAGACAAAACAAAGCAGGGAACGGAGGTGGCTTATGTGATTAGGCGCTTCCCTCCCACATCAGAGGTTCCTGGAACCTCCTAAAAAAAGAAACAAAGAAGATGAACAGACACAACAAATGTAAACAGCGAGGGGGTGGGGAAAGATAAATAAATAAAATAAATCTGAAAAAAAAAAATCGTTTCCATTATATCACTCTCACCCTTGAAAAACTCTGATGACCACCTGTATTAGTCATCTATTGCTGTGTAACAAATTGCCTCCAAACAAAAACAAATGTTTATTATCTCACAGTTTCTGTAGATCAGGAATTTGGGTGCAGCTTAGCTGTGACCTCAGGGTCTCATCTGAAAGCTTGTCTGGGGAAGGATCTGCTTCCAGGCTCAGTCATGTGGGTGTAGGCAGGATTCAGTTTCTCACAAGCTTGGACTGAAGGTCTTGGGTCCTCATTAGCTGTTGACTGGAGAGACCAGTTCCTTTCCATATGGTTCTTTCCATAGGACAACTTGCAACGTGACATCTGGTTTCACTCAGAGTGAGCAAGTGAGAAACCAAGAGAGAGTACCCAAGAAGGAAGCCATGGTCTTTTTGCAACCTTATTTTGGAAGGAACATTGCATCACTTTCCCGTATTCTATTTGCTAGAAGCAAGACACTAGGTCGAGTGTGCAATCAAGGGGAGGGCCTTATGGAAAGGCATGAGTACCAGGATCTCTGGGGACCACCTTAGAGGCTGCTTACCACTCTCATTTTTTCTGTGTCTTCTGCATCCACCCCTCACTCTGGCAATATCACTTGACTTGCTGGTCCTTAAAAAGCTATTCATTTTCTGTGTCATTGCCTTTGTCTGGCCATTGTGCTCTCTCTGCCTTGAACTCTTAGAAATTTTCTTTTGTTCATTATTTCAGACCTAGTATTGAAGCCTTTGGCATAGCCACCCTTCCCATTTGCTTATATCATCATTCTTGGGCAATATGTTTGCTTCTCCCAGTTTGAATGTGTACTCTGTGGTAGTTGGGACTATGTCATTAATTAGTGGGTTCCCCTTGCCAAATATGGAATCTTGGCACATAGTAGGTTCTTATGAAACTCTCTGTTCTGTTAAATAAATGAGTTTTTTTTAAAAACAAAAGAAAAAATTCAGGAAGGTAAACTTATAGGATGGATTCCAAGGTCAAGCAAAGCTTTAAGATTATTTGCTATTTTGGATCATCTGTTCTAAGCTTCCCCTCCATTGGGAACTCCTAAAGAAACTGTTCAACTGTTCTTGCAAGTATACAAAGAGCCTTTACTAAATTGCTTTATTTTGGGTCTCTCAGCAACCCTGTGACATGGGAAGAGCAGAAATAATGATACCCATTTAATAGATGCAGATACAGAGACCCAGAAAGGTCATATATCACACCCATGGTCAGATGCCTAGTGCCTGGTGCAGCCAGGGTTTAGCTCAGTTCAGTTCAGAATATTTTTTACCAATGCCTCCTATGTTTCAGGCCCTGAGTTTTACTACAGAAACAGAAGATGCAGTCCCTGCCCTCAAGGGGCTCGTGGTCTTGTAGCAGAGATTGACACATAAAGATATCCTCCCCACTCAGTGGGGAAAGCCCTTGATATGCTTGTCCTACCACATGAGCTGCCTCTGAAATGGTTCCGTCAGTAAAAGTGTGACAGCGTAGGTCAGAACAGTGGACCCCAGACTTGACTCGTCTTGGGAACTGTCTGGAAAGCTTTTAAAATACACAAATCTTGATTTACGGGTCTAAAATGGGACAGGAACCCAAGTGAGTCTGAGTATCAGGCCAGTTTGAGATCCTTTTATGTCTGGTTTTAGGAGAACAATCAAGAGATCCGAGAGTTTCTCAGTAGTATGCTGCGTGGGAAGGGTGATTTCCCATGGTCTCTGCCTGCTAAGCCCCCCAGGTATTTCCCTCCTCTGGACTGCTTCCCCCTTGGAATGGCTTCGGGCCCTGCCATTTCCCCTGGATGCTCCCTACTCTGCTCTCCTGAGCCCCAGTTACTCCTTTCCCCATATTTCCAGTCACATTCCAGCTACAATCCCACCTGTCTGAGGCATCTCACTTGTTTCAAACAAGGAAGTGCTTTCAGGGAACCATGCCAAGGGTGGAGTTCTTCTCCTCCCCTAGGGTTAGGGTGAGTTAAGGTCATTTCCTCCTCTGAATTCCCTCCATCCTCAGTTTGGGACCTTATGAGGTATCTGCTGTTAAAGTCATCTAACAGGTCTGCTCTCCCTCAGAGACGGTAAACTCCTGGAAGGCAGATCATTTGAGGGTTTGTGTTTTGATCTTTCACCTCCTTCAAGTCTTGATTCAAATATCACCTTCTCAGCGAGGCCTTCCTTGACCACCGGTTTAAAACTGCATTCCCTCCTATACCCCGAGTCCTCCGACTCTGCTCTCGTTCCCCCCCACAGCACTTCACAGCCTCCTCGTTTCCTATGAATGAATTTTGAGCAAGGCCCTGGCATGTAGTGGGACTCTCTAACTGCTGGTTGTTTGGTTGATTGATAAGGCCAGCCAAATTAGAGCAGACCTATCTCCTTCTCTTATAGAAAATGCTCTGGACAGATAGCTTGGTGACTCTCATTTCTCAGGGTCAATAAAGCAAGCCTTGTTGAGATTGTCACAGCCTTCCCAGCTAGGCTGAAAAAGGCCTTTGGAATCAGATGCTGGGGAGTTGATGGGCCAGCTCCAAGACTTCCCAAGGAGCCAGAGTCAGGGCTGGCCTCACATCCTGCTTGTCAAGCCCCAGCTTGCAGAGGAGAGGCCTTCAGCTGCCAAGGACTTTGTTTTATTGTCATTGCAGCTGGCTCCCCTCTGGGCGGGAGCTGCCAGGACAGCAGCCACCAAGTCCTGGATGCTGGGCTAGGGTAATAATAGCAATCCCATAATTCTCACCCGAGCCAGAGCTGAAAGGAAGAACTGCTGGAGGTGGCTTAGGAAACCAGAGCCACGGCAGGGGGAGGAGGAGGAAGAGCTGGTACTGGCTGTTCTCTCACTTCCTCACAGGACTGGCTTTGGGACATGGCTCAGAGAGCTTCCTCCAGCCCAGTCTCAGTTCAGTTTTTCCAAAGCTTGTCACAGAAAGAAGGCTGGGATGTTATGTATACAGGGGACACAGGGAATTCTGATATTCTCTTGTAAATCCTGCCCCAGAAAGCCTGCAACACAAGCAAGAGGGATTGCTGCTTGGGAATGCATTTGAAATGCTGCTTCTGCCATTAGCCTTCTTGGGGTTCTCCTAATATGTGTCTACCAGGCCTCTGGAAAGAGTTGCCACCAGATTGAGAAAGTACCCCAGATCTGTTCTAGTCATCCCCGGGCTGTGAAGAACCATGTATTTGGGAAGATGTGTCATTGCATCAACAGTGGTCTCAGATACTTCAGAGTGGGCAGACTTGTTACACTGCACTGGTGTTTAGAGATCACTGAGCCATTGCAGTGCAGGAAGAGGAAATAACTGATGTCTGAAAAGCTGTCTTGTCAAAGAGTCTACCTGTGGCACATGAAAGAGAAGCCAGAATTGAGAGCTCAGATGATTCTCCAACTGACATGTTCATCCAAGGGAATGGGCATGGTGTCAAAGGTGAATGGACACAAATCTTCCTCAAAAATTAAGCATAGAGTTACCATTTGACCCAGTAATTCCAATCCTAGTATATACGAAGAGAATTGAGAAATATGTCCACAAAAAACCTTGTACATGAGTATGCATAGCAGCATTAGTCTTAACAGCAGAAAAGTAGAAACAACTCAATGTCCATCCACTGATGGATGGATAAACAAATTGTGATATTTCCATACAGTGGAATATTATTCAGCCACAAAAAGGAAATGCTGGTATATGCTACATCATGGATGAACCATGAAAAAATTATGTTAAGTGAAAAAATCCAGTAAAAAATGCTACATATCGTATGATTCCATTGACATGAAATGTCTAAAAAAGGCAAATCCACAGAGACACAAGTTAGTTTAGGGGTTGCCAGGGGCTGGGGACAGATGGGAATAGGAAGTCACTACTAATGGGTACAGGGTTTTTTGGGGGGGAAGTGATGAAACTATTCTGGAATTAAATAGTGATGATTGTTGCACAACATTGAGAATTTGCTAAAAACCACTGAGTTGTACACTTTAGTGAATTTTATGATAGATCTTTGGAGACAGACTGCTTATGTGCAAACCCCAGCACTCCTGGTTACTAAATGTGTGATTGTGGGCTAGTCATTTATCCACTTTGTGCCTCAGTTTCTTTATAGGTACAATGAAGATAATAGTATCTGCTTCATAGGGTTGTTGTTAGGATTAAAAGAATTAATAGGAGGGCTCCTGGCACAGAGCAAGCACTGCATAAGGGTTAGCTTTTATGTTATTAACAACCTATTTCATGATGTCCAATGATCTTGGCCATCTGTACATAAATCAAAGGTCAAAGAAGACATAAAAGCTTGTTAGCAGGGTGGGCTTGATCCAGGGTGAAGACCACAAGCAGGACCAAAGCTTGGGGATTTGAGTAGCTCACACTTTGAAAGAGCCACTCATGAAATCTGTAGAGTACTTAGTACATCCAAACATACATAAATACAGAATCTGGCTCAAGATTTTTGGCTGGAGTCCATCGAGAGTTCAGAATCCCTCTTCGAACAATGGCAGCTATTATTCAAATCTAGAGGCTTTTGAGTTGGATGCTTTCTCCAGCCCAGACACTGCTTCAGAGCTGCAACATTCTAAAGAACGAGGCTAGAAATTGATGCCATTTTTGAGCTGATTTATGGAGAGGTTTCTTGATTTGGGTCAAGTTCCTGCAACATTTGGAAAGTGACGAGCATAGGCATCATTATTTCCCCCAAATGACCAAAATTATAGCTGGTAACTTGAGGCCAGTAAATTTCCATGCAGCAGATGTTAAACTCTTTTAAAAAATGATTAACAATGGGAGACTTGGGCTCTATGGCAGAGCAACCAATCGGGTGGTGTTGCTGAAGTCAACGTGTGAGGTAAAGGGCATATCCAGACCCCATGGTGTGGTGGGGAACGTCGGAGACTGTAAAAGCCCATAGGTTGTGGTGTAAATCAAGTCTGTGGTCCTGGGTGGCTGGACGTGTGGTTCTGGGACAAGAGACCTGGACAGTGTGTTGGAGACTCAGTTCAAGACTTGTTTCTGCCATCAGTGTGACTAAAGACAAATTATTTCCATTCTTTGGGACACAGTTTCCCTATCCTTTAAAATAAAGAGGAGCCACATTAGGTGGTCTCTAAGGTATTTTGTGAATTTTAGGCTGATTTATTTATTGTTACTTAAGAAGAATGCAAATAAATCATTTATCAATCTCCAAAAATCTGTGATTTTTAGGTAAAGTGACCACAAAAGAATTATAGTGGGTTATGCAATTATGATGATGTTTGCTTCACATCACCATCACCAGAAAGTGTGGGAATGAAAAAGGATGAAGATGGCTTCAGAGAGGCCACCCCTGAGATACTCAGACCAGGTCTCTGGGACCAGACATACATGAATGCTGGCTGAGGACATGGTTCCATCAAGGTCCCCTTCAGAAATGCTATGGAGCTTTTTACTCGTCTTTATAGAAATTAAGTTCTCCACCTGATCATCTCTCCTTCTCTTTCTTGAAGGGTTGTCATCCATCCATGAGATTTGTGGTTGAACTATTCATTGTGTATAACCACATATTCACATGTACACAGGTATATACACAATTGTTGGATAGAGTTGAATGGAGCACTAATGGACTTCTCCCATGATAGTGCTTTCTTGTCAATTACAACCTCCCCAAACATCCTCTCAGTTGAAGGTCACTGGAGAGTAGAAAGGAATTAACCCAATGGACAAGGGAAAAGTTGCAGCACTTCAGCCATGGAGTTTGGGGGAGCAGAACTTGAGTTCTTCCAAACTTCCTCTGCCATATAATAAAACCCAACACAGCAACCCCCTTGGAGGAATCCCTTATTCATTCATTCAATAAATATTTATTGAGAAATTACTAAGCGTCAGGTTCTGTGCTGCCCCTGGAAGTACAAGGCTGAACCAGTATTTTAGAGCTTAGAATGGTTTAGAAGATGAAAGAAGGCCAGCAAAAAAAGCAATGTAAATGGGAGGGGAGAGTGATACAGGACAAGAATGGAAAGGTAGGCAGGGGCCAGTCATGCAGGGTTTAGGTGATCTGAAAGGTCAATTGCTTACCCAGAGTTCTGAGGGAATTGGAATACAGAGAGACATGGTCCATTGTTTGAGGGAGGCCATGTGGAGTTAGGGCATCTCATGGACATTTCTCAGAGCTATCAGACTGAATATTAAGTTAGGTTTAAACACCATGAAAATAGGCTTTTTAATGAAATGAATTCTTGAACATGCACAAGGAATATCTGGAGCAGAGAAAAGAGCCTAAGTTTGTGATTCAGGCTTGAATTTGAATACAGGTTCTGCTACTTGCTGGGTGACTTTGGGCAGGCTGCCTAACTTTTCTGACTTTAGTTTCTCTCATCTGTGCCATCTGTACAATGAAAGTAAATGTCTTTCCCATGGGATCCTTTGGGGATGATACATGAGATCATGTTTGCACCATCTACAGTTCCTGGTGTGTGGTTGGTACTGCCACACAAAGCTCCTCAACCATATGGACAAGTACATATCATGATTCGCAGTTGGAAGCCACAGAATCTACTTTGGCAGATAAGGAATACTTTAAGAGATATTGGCTAACTCCCAGACTCATTGGGAGGCCTGGAGAAATGCACACAACAATAAGCTTCCAGGAACACTCCCAGAACCATGTTGCAGAACTGAACTGCCGTGGAAGCTGCTTCCCTCCTGATGACCTAGACTCATTCAGCCTCTGTGTCATCCATGCTAGTAAGAGTGGAAATCCCCAAGTCACAGAAGTTTCCAGCCCCCAGATGATGCCCCAGTTATTCCATTCTTTTCATAACATATCTGCGTAATGAAGGCCTGGAAGTCCCTGCTATTTCTGGCCACTCTGCCTTGAACCACTGCTGTTGGCTCTTTTCAACGTGGGGCATCTGAGACTTAAGAGGAAGAGGAAGACTGAACGTTGGCAGTCATCTTGCTCTAACACGTGGCAATAGACTTTGGTTAGGGAAGTAACTTATGTTTTATGTCCTGGTAACTGTGGGCTTATACCTCAAATAAATATCCTCTATAAAAGTCAACAGATTTCTGTTATTTTGCATCAGCACCCCTTTGGCTGAGTAATCATCTTCTCTACTACTTTTAGACATTTTTGTAAACGGTGGAAGTTTACTACTTTATCATTAGTCACTAGCCACAAGGAATTCACTTTTTCAGTTGATGTCTGTTGCTTCTGAGTGTTACATCAACTGCTGCTCTAGCTTGTTCTGGATTAGTTTTTGTGGACCACTGGAAACAGGGGACTTGGTGTATGAACAGCAAGAGGGCAGGCCCTGCTGAATCCTGGTTTGCTAAAATCTGGCTGTGACTTGATGGGGCAAATGTCAGTCAACTATGCATATTCAAGGCAGTGTGTTGTGGAGTATCAGCTCCAGAAGGGAAGCAAGGTTGCATTTAATTTATATTTTATGTAGTATAGAGATGATTTTAATTGTTCAAAGTAAATAGTTAAAAATGTCTGGTTTAATGGATTCTGAACTTGAACATATTCCAAAGCTCAATATATGCGTTTGAAAGAAGACAAAAATATAAGGATATCTACATCTTGTAGAATCTGCAAACTGCCCTTATTGAGTGACATGGAGGTCCCCATTCCTAAGCCAGGAAAGCTGGGGTGATATTTATTGAGGCCTAAGGTCTTGTGAGGCCTCTGCTCATACAGACACCTTGTTCACCTTGTAGAAAGTGTAGCCTCTGATAGTGAACACAATACATTCTTTGTTTGATAATGGTCCTTGGAGATAGAATTCTGAACCTAAGTCATTACCAAGAAGAATTGTTGAATTTGAGATGAATGTGAACTGACCTCAGAGTTTATTCTGGAGGCTGATATTTTAAAGAAAGTGCTGACAATTTCTCTCTGAGAGTGAGTATATATTATATTAAGTTCTGGTTACAGAAGTTTTACTGTATTGAAAAAGTTGGAATGAGTGGAGGTAGAATTTGGAGTGGTTTGTGATCAAACTAGAAACATAGGTAAAAGTCAGGTTTAGACAAGGCTTAAACTAGTCTTAAAGAGGCACTGATAAATTCACCAGTCTTTTGAAAGCCTTCTCTAGCATAGTTCTCTCCTTGACATCCCATTCTTGGTTATATTAGGGGAATGTTGCTTTTCAGTAGAATTTATCAGCTGAATAGACTATACTGTCCTTCTGAACCCATACTGCCCATAACACCCATGGTGAAAAACTTACTTTAGAGAAACCAAATAGAATGGGGTCCTCACAACCCATCCAAAGCTATACAGGTCCTGGTCACGAGTGCTATCATGGATTAGGAGGCGCATGTTGCTCACAAATCAGACATTACAGCTGGGCTTCAATTTCCCCAACAGGTGTAGGGTATTTGGCCTTATGTAAATGAGCTCTGGCTCCATGTGTTTTACTTCAATCTGCTGTTCTGTTAAGGGATGTGGGCTACACTGCATGATTATATGTAACTGAAAGAGCCCAAATGCGCCATACCACTGTCCAAACTTCTCCCTGTGTGGCACAGACCTAGTGAGTTCTTCCCATCTAGACTGGCTTCTCCACTGATCTGAAGACTCAGCAGGTCCTTTGGGGCCAGTGTAAGCCCCATCTCTCTATGGGGCCATCCTGGGCTCCTCAGGTCCTCAAGTCTATTTTGTCTGATAGGGTTGCCTTCCCAGCTTTCTTTTGATTATTTTGATTGATGTATCTTTTCCCATTATTTTTCCTTTCAACCTCTGTGTTCTTATGTTTTGGGTGTGTCTTTTATAAGTGACATATTGTTGATTAAAAAAAAATCCTGATCTAATAATCCTTGTCTTTTAAGTGATGAGTTTAGTCTTTCAACATTTATTGTGATCACAGATATATTTGGATTTGTTTCTATTATTTTACTTTGTGCTATTTTTCCTTTTTTTTTTTTTT
>JAQZBX010008868.1:29871-47333 GCA_029593785.1 Cabassous unicinctus | reverse complement strand
GAAGAAACTTAACTCTTTATGGCCTGGTATCTGTGGACTTCTATCCCAAATAAATACCCTTTATAAAGACCAACTCATTTTTGGTGTTTCACATTAGCACCCCTTTGGCTGACTAATACAGAATTTGGTACTGAGGAGTGGGAAAGTGCTTTTGCAATTACCAAAATGTTGGAACAGTTTTATAAATGGATAAGGGGTATTTTTTGGAGGAATTGTGAAATGCTTGATGAAAAAGGCCAATATCGCTTTGAAGAAACTGTTGATAGCTATATGGATGCTAAGGAGTCTTTTTATGATGCCTGGGAAGTAAATGATGAAACTATTATTGGAAACTGGAGGAAAGGTGATCCATATTTTAAAGTTGCAGAGAACTTAACAAGATTAACTCCTGGTGTTATATGGAAGACAGAATTTGAAAATGGTGAACCAGAGCATTTAGCTGAAGAACTTTCCAAGGTAAACTCGGAGAATTGAATATTTTTGAAAAGAGGGAGACAGGGAAAAAAACAGTTAGAACTGCAACTTAAGCAGAATTTCTTGGCAGAATAGATGGTACAGGAGACAGAGAAATCAAACAGTGAGCCTCTCTCTTGGGGGCTGGGCAAACCTTGGAGCCTAACTGGAGAAATGGTTTCAGGTATACCTTTTTTAGGAACAGGGAAGTCAGAGGCAAGCATGTGGTGGAGTGAAAGGAGCATATGGTGGGTGAAACTACTGACAACCATTTGGATACTTGTCGGCTAGAACTGGAGTCTGAAACTGAGTCTTCTTTCAAGGCATTTTAAAAAATTAAGTCTTCCATAACACAGTGGTAACACAACAAATGAAATTTGGGCATGTTACTTTAACATCCCTTTGGCACTTTACTGAACTGAAATGCCTAAAGAAATCAGAGACTATCGGTATTCAAAATTGTTCTCTTTTATATTTTTATATATTTTATATTTTTATATTTTCTTCAATAAAGTGAATCTCATAAAGCAATGATATCTTGTTTCTTAAAAATTCAATAAATATGTTGACAGTCATATTGAAGTGTGGGTTTTTTTTTTCCTTAATATCAATAACATTGACTCTCCTATAATATTTAAATTTGCACCCATGCTGTTCTATTTCAGTCTAGTTAATTCAGTGTGATGACATATTTTATATTTCCAAGTTAACGTCACTTCTCATTAGATTATTTCCAGACAATGTTACACAAATTTGTATTCCCTGGGATGCTCAACCTCCATGGGAACGATTACCTTTAAATGACTACAGTCTGTTGTGCTTATTGCTTTGGAAAATATCACATGTATCCTGGAGAAGCCTATTTTAATTTTAGAACATGCATCGATATTTAGGTTGGTCTAAACTAAAATAGAACATCCGATCACTGTCATATTTGCTCTTGTCACAGATGAATTGCAATTTTATAAGTGGATGTATCTGGTTTGGTTTCTGATCATGTTCAGTTGAATAAAATGTAAATAGTTTCTTCTGAAAATTTTTTGTTAGAGGAGTTGTGAGATTACAAAACAATCGTGCATAACATACAAGATCCCCATACATCACCCCCCCACACCATCTTGCATTGCTATGGAACATTTGTAAGTACTTTCTTACGAATCCTTCACAAAGTACATGTATCTTGGAAATTTGAGAACAAATGAGAACAGGGACCTCAGTGCATAATAATATGAATCAGCATATGACAATGACAGGAATTTTGACATGTGCAGAGCAAAATAATGGCAAGGCTAGATGGTATCTCTAAATATGACCAAACAAATCTATTTTCTGTTTAACCAAAGGAAAGAAAGGTAAAACAAATGTGGAAAAATCGAAGGACAATTGCATCAGAGGCCTGGTAAATATATGATGTTTCAAATACTTATTTTAAAGGTTAGTAAGAGATGAAATGACCTCTAACATAAAATTCTAATTTAGTAGCAGCAGAGTTGCTCTTTGACAACAAAAAGGGGGAGAGAATGGAATAGAATAAAAAGGCTACAGATGAATGCATGGAGTTCTATTAATGTAATTAACATTTTCTTCACACTGGTTTTATACAAAATACAGATACCAAGTAGAAAAAACTAAATAAAATTAAATAATTTAATTTGGAACAACTGTAAAAACACCAAAATCTATATCAGAACCATATTAAACTTTAAAAAAGCAAATAATTAAAATCATGTAAATATGTTTTGCAGCCAAAGATTAAAGAATTAAAAATTTTAAAGAAAGGTGCTTAGAGAATATGTAAAATAAAGGGCATTAAGGATAAAGAAAGAAAAGGAAAGAAAGACTTTCAAAAGTATGAGATGCACCAAATCAGAAACAGGAAAAAGAAATGTTTTGGAATTTAAGATCTAATAGTGCTCAGTACACAACTGTGGTAGTAGCTAAAACACACACACACACACACACACACAAACACATACATACAAACACTACAGTTCCGTGAAGCAATGCTTGTGAGTTCTGAGAGGTTAAGTAAAAATTTCCATCTTTATGGATAAATTTCAAATAATTTGGCATTTGTGGTACCCATCTGTCACAGTCTATTTTAGAAATTGAATAAGGGGCTTCTAGAAAATAACAACTGTACAAGTCAATTTGGGGAAACATTGTCTGAGACATAAAATTAACAGACTATCTTAAAGCAATAAAAATTGTGAAAGGAATATAGTAGACACATTTTTTCTGAAAGGTTTGAAGAGACCTAATCTTTAAAGAAATTGGTATCAAATTGTTTCTCTGTGTGTACCTCTTTTCTGTACCTTCATGTCTGAGGGAATGTGATAGCTGGAAAGGCTGTAGGCCTGTCACACAGCTAATCAAAAAAGTTAAACTCATTTATTATGTATAAAAAGAGCTATTGCTTGAAGTTCTCTAATAAATCCTAAAAAGAAACTAATTCTGTGTGTGTGAGACCCTTTTGACTAGTCTTTTGTCAGTGAGGTGTGACACAGGTTGAGTCTCTGCCCTTTTGCTTGGTCTGATAAAAACAGAGACACACAGAGAGAGAAACACAGGAAAAGGGAACTGCCATATTTGATCCTGTAAAGTGAAAGAAAGGACTCTGGTTTCACCCACAGCTGAGATGCTGGGAGAGAAGACCCCAAGAGGCTCAAAGAGCTGAGGCCCAAGGAGAGATGAGCCATATGCCTGAGAGCTTGCAGCTGAACTTGGGAAGAAAGCAGAATAGCCGAGACTGATAGAGGAGGTCCAGAAAAAGACAAGATCTATGCCTGGTGCTCACAGCTGAGCTCCAGGAGCTAGGCTCCTAGAGATGGTGAGCCCAGAGGGGAAGGCAATGGCCTTGGCAGACATAGGAGGCCATCTTGGTTTGCCATATGACCAGACAACAGGATCAATAGTAGCTGCCTTTGGTGAGAAAACCCTGCTGCTGGTACCTTGATTTGGATATTTCATGGCCTCTGAACTATAAGCTTTTACCCCAAATAAATCCCCTTTATAAAAGTCAGCCCATTTCTGATACTTTGCATTGGCAGCCTTTTGGGCAAACTAAAACAGCTATGTGGAATTTTTATGAATTAAACATCAGTAACATATAAACATTAGTTATGGAGAATAATTTATATCGCAAACTAAAATATACAGTGATCCGGTAAAATCCTTTTCACAGTCTATATTCAATAACTACAGAATGAATGAATGAAACAATACCTAACATTTCAAAATGGAAGACACTGTATTATTTATGTGAGAAAACAAAAGAAAAGCAAAAGTCTGTAGGAAATAAAATACTATCCAGCCAGATGAAGCTGTTCACTTAAAAAGCTGAGTGTAGCAGGAGAGTGTACCTCTTCTTGGGAAGAAAACCTAGTGCGTGAACCAATTCTCTGCCTCCAGGAGGCATTAGATTCTAAAAATATTAAGTCTTCTTAGATTGGTTAACCAATTTTCTTAAGTACATTGATTATAAATGTATCAGTTAGCATTTGCTGTGTAACAAACCACTTAAAACATAATAGCCGGAGTCAACTCTCATTTATTTATTAATGAATCAGTGGGTTGGCTGCTTGAACTTGTTCATCTCTATTCCTTGTGTTGCTGGCTAGACTCATTCATTTATCTAGGGCTTCAGCAAGGCAGTGTTACTGCTTGTACAGATTGAAGATATGGGGGTCTCTTTTCCCATGATCTGTCATCATTCAGCAGGCTAGCCTGGGCATGTTCACATGGTGGTAGAAGGAATTGCAGCATGAAATAAGTTAAAGTACCAATATGCCAGAAGTTAATAAACTTCTGCTTAAATCACATTGGCCAAAGCAGGTCACAAGGCCAAGATCATAATCAAGGAGTGGAGCAGCAAAGTCACATTGCAAGGGGCATGCATACAGAGATGGAAAGAATGTGGCTATTTTTGCAAACAATCTACTATAGTAATCAACCTGGTGATTATTATAATATTATATTGACTTTTATTATATAACAATATTACAAAATAAAGGCAAAAACCTGCTGTGTTGCTTAATTTTCACAGTGCCCTTCTAAGTTGTGCTGTTTTTAATGTCAGCTTATACTTATTGAATGCTTGTTATGTACCACATTCCTCACAGCAACCTTAAGAGCAGGGTATTATTATTATTATACCCATTTTACAGATGAGTGAATTGATTTTAAAAAGATTAAATAAACTTGACCAAGGTAACATAACTGGCAATTGAAAGAGATGAAAAATGAACCCAGGCATTTTGGCTCTAGAGTTCATGGCCTCCTTTCTAACCTATTATGAATTCCATCATTCCACTTCCTGATTTTCTTCCCCATTTAATTATCTTTTCCACATTTAAATATCTTTTATAGTATCTACTGGTATGGAAGGGGAGCACTCTTGAATTTAGGTATTTGAAGACGCTGGTCGCCGTGGAAGAGTAAAGAGAAGTCTAGAAAGATCTGAATCCTTTCTCCTTTTCCCAAATGGGTTTACTCCAGTGTCATCAGGAAGGACCCAGTGTTGACTGCAAAGAGAGAGGTATATTTTTTCAAACCACTGCCCACCCTCACACTTAGGGATGAGGAAGTTGCCCAGGCAACCTGTCCTGGATTTATGTTATTATTATTATGAGGTTTTTTAATCCAGAAACTTTGGAATAAAACAATGTGGAATATCTTGGGTTATACCCCAAAACCGTGACTTCTTTTGCTTATTTATATATTTAGAAATTATATCTTTAAAATGAGTATATTGAAGGAAAAGCACTTGATAAGCTTATGGAAACAGAGGTACTCCACCAAATATTGGTAGTCTTGAGTATGGATATTCATTCATTCATTCATTCCTTCAATAAATCTAAATGTGTCAGATTTTGGCTTAGGTCCCAGGGTCTGAAATGCCAGAAAAGACACAATCCTTAACCAGAATGCATTCAAGGAGGATGAAAATTTAGCATTTTCTCTTTTTATTGCCAGAATTAACTCATTGACTGGTAGATAGGTGATTCTTAATAAATTCTAACCTAAATGAATTAATGGATATGGTGAGAAATTAAATGAGACAAGGAATTTGGCCTACCAGTTAGGTCAGTTTCCTGGTGGCATTCTGCAGAACGACGCTTATTATACTGAATTTCATATTAACCACACTTAGAGCCATAAACACTGACTGGGGTCACCCCAAATGACTTCAGGCTTCCAAGGTTCTCTGGCAAACTCCCAATGGTCGCAGCACACAATTGCAAGCTCAGAATTTAGAATCTGCTACTGGTCTATTGCAGGTGCATCATTAAAGCAATTGAACAAGCATTTTGAAAATTGAGCCTTTGAGGAACTTACTGAAATAAAGTCATGGAAATTAGAGCTGAGAAAGATCTGCTTGTGTTTTGTAATTCATCCCTGAGGACTATATGAGATTATCTTTTACAGTCTATTTTTCCATATATTTTCCTACTTGATGTTTGAATGACTTAAACAAAAGGGCTTCTAGTACTTCCACTGGGACAATATTATAAAAGACCTCATTATTAGGAAGTGTTTCCTGGTATACATCCTGAATTTGTTTTTGCTTAATTTCATCCCATTAACACCAATTACACCTCCTGGGGCAACAATAAACAATTCCAGCTTCTCCTCTGAAGTTGCGCTTCTCAGAGACCCCTCCTTTCTTGCTGGCTTGATGTAGTCTGGCTGTGCACCGTGGTTTCTTTACTCTGTATTCACAAGCCAGTCGCAGCCTGCTAATCACTTTTATTTCCTTTCTTTGAATGCTTTTCAATTGTTAGGAATTTTGACTCACTATAAATCCTCATATGCTTTATGCCCATTGTGGTCCATGCATGTGAACCCTGATCGTGTAATAAAGCTATTTTTCTCCAGGTTGAACTTTAATAGAGGTGTGAAAAAAAATCTTAATGTAAATGGCACGCATAAAAAGCTAAACTGACAGAAATCACATTCTTTTTATGATTTGCATCTTGCTGAATGCAATTTTGTGCTAAAGAGATTATCTTAGGAGGTTTTGTCTGCAGTACTGTTATTGTACTGGTTGATTTATAATCAGAGTGCACAGTTTGGCAAAGCTGCCTCCTTCATTCAGAAAGAGATTTTGCTCTACAGACAAGGTGACATGAAATACTTGCCCTTCTAAAAGAGGATTAGAGACTTTTACATTTTAAAGCCCATTTTGGTACAATGACTAACATGAAACCAGTTTCCAATTTCATATAAGAAAGATCTCTAAGGAGATATTGGCTCAATTAACTGAGAAATGACAAGTGCGACAGAATTTCACACTGATAGAGTGTGATTTACTGTAAAAACCCTAACCTCACCTGACCTCTTCAGTGCAAGCTGGCTGAAACAGTAAGTGTTTAAAAATTATGCTTGAATATGGACATTAAGAGCCAAGAGGACACAAAAGAGAGGGATGGGTAATGTCAAATTTGGGTATTTTCTCATTCATATTGTTGATTTGTAGTCCATGTGGTACTTGAAATATTTTCAGTAAATTTGTTATAGTTCATTTCGTAAGTGTAATTTCATAAGCATAATTCGTTTTATAAATAGAATTTGTTTCATAAGTAGAATTCATTTCTACCTTAAAAGATATCTGTTTAGTTATATATTCGGTGCTTAACCTGTTGTATAATGAGCATAGGAATGTGTACAGGAAATCTGTTGACCTACCCAGACCTCTAGCCAAACTCTGCCATGCAATCATGACATAGTATCTGGAATAATGTGGGAATGTTTTCCTATAAAACTGGTTGGTTATTATGCATCCCCATACTCCCCCAAACATATATGCATCCCTCCAATACCCCTACTTTATCAGTTTTTATAATAAGAAAGTTTCATCATGTTCAGAATGGAAGAGATACCACGGAGGGGATGCTAGAAAGAATGAAGAAAAAAATAAAACCTCAAGACAAAAACAAGAAGAAACACTGGAAAGAAGAAAACCAAATAACTTTTCTCCCATTACTTCCCACTTATTTTAAAAGTTTGCACTAATGTTTTAGGGAATTGCAGAATCAACAGCTTTGAATGGATATGAAGTATGAAGGAAAAGTAATTAAAATATTAGGATTCAAAAATTCTTCACGAAGATGTCTGAAGTTAATCACAACGCTCTTCCAAGACCAATATCTAAACATTCCCTCCTATATTATCCCCTTCTGTAATTAGAAGAAACAGAAAAATAAATGAAGATGTGGACCAGGTAGTAATATTGTAACGTCCACTGCCTTTCAATTATTTAAAAAATGTGAGCAAAGCTATAAAACATTTTTAAAAACAATATTTTCTGAAATATGGACACTTCTGCATAAAGGTCTATGAAGCCAGACTTAAATTTCCATTTATTTTTAACCCAAGCATTCATTTATATCTAAGGATATGGGCATGCTTCTATCTTACCTCAGCTGACTTCAGTAACAGAAGTTACTCTACCTCTGTTAGAGCCAACAGCTCATTCAGCTTAATTTGCATGTCAACATACCTGGTGAGGTGCACTGTGATGTAGAGATCCCATTAAGGGATTTACTCTCCCATGCCTAGCCTGTTTTTCAAGGAATATTTCTAACTTATCCCATATGTTCCAGACACACACATTTAGTTCCTACCAGTCTCCAAATATGTCTTATTGTGCTTAGGTCAGCTGTCGAAACTTTCCTTTGTAAGCATTTGGCTTTCTAAGAATCATTTCCAGTATATCCAGAAACCCTAAATATTAGTTCTTTTTTTAAAAAAAAATCATATTATCTTTTTTTATCAGCCTGTCAAACATTGAACACTCACGATTTATGGAACACAAAGGCTTGACAGAACTCTGTGTTATGTGCATGAAAGACATAGCTATTTAGAAAATTTTGCATGGTTAGAAGAGTAAAAATGCAAGCATATAGCCATTACCATTTAGTAAGGAAGGCAGCTGAAGAGATAAAATGATTAAAAACAGTCAGAATGGTATACTTACAAGATAAGAAATTTAAATTCAGCATATATTTGTTAAGCATCCATTATTTGCTAGTTACTGTGGTAGGTTCTACATTCACTCTCCAGTCTACTTGCATCCATTCATTGATCCATCCATCCATCCATCCATCCATCCATCCATCCAACCATCCATCCATCCAGACTTTTATCGAATACCTAATTTTTATATTATGGTGAGGTACTATGAACAGAAATGATAATTAAGAAGTTTGTCCACTCAAGAATTTCATAATGTACAAGAGGGCACAGATACATGTAGACCAGGGTTTCATAACTTTTTTTGTTTCATGGACCCCTTTGCCAGTCACAGACCCTTTACTAAGTCAGCACTATACTGTGTATTATTTAATAACTATATCACACCACACCAACATGTCCCCACAAGAATAATGTTTTTTAAATTTTCAATTCAAGCTCACAGACCCCCTGAAATCTTTCCATGTACCCCTTGGGGGTCTGTGGACCCCTGGTTAAGAACCCCTGATGTAGACATTACCTACTATAGTGTGATAATGCTAAATATACCCAGTTATGGAAGAGCCAAGGTGGAGCCTAACTCTCCCTGAGGTGTCAGGGGCAACTTTACAGAGCAGGTGGTGAGTTGAGGTCAGAAGAAAAATAATGAGCCTCTCAAGGACAAAAGAATAACGAACATGTAGTTAACTAACATATCTATTGTATGACAGAACTCTGTGTTATATGCTTTTTTATAAGTATTATTCCAAAGCCTTGAAACATCCCTGCAAAAGAAGTTTTATGGACAACATTTTACTCTGCAGGCAAAGGAGTCTGATAGTGTCAGGGCTAGTAATTGCAGCGGAACTAGTTCAAACCCAAATTTAAGTGGCTTCCAAGCTCATGTTATTTCTATCATGTCACGTGTCCACAAAGAGAAGGGGCAGAGGCAGTGACAAAACCAAGCATAAAGAAGAACATGCACAAAGATAAGAAGCATTAGAGAGCATATTTTTCAAGCACTTTGCTATGTAGGCAACGTGTGGGAAATTGTGGGAAATGGGGCTATAGAGTAGATTGGCCCCAAATTATGAAATAATCAGATTTTCCAGACAAAATAAATAGGTTTTTATGATGTGGAATTTGAATCTACATTAAAGAATTTTAGGCAAAGGACCAGGGCATGAGTTACTAGGGCAGCAATCTGAGGGTTGCATGGGAACTGGGAGAGCATTTGGGGAACAATGCAATAGAGCAAGGGTACAAAAGGTAAACATAGCATAGGCGTCACCATACAGGTGCTTAGAGCCTTACTGGGAGGAAAGATGAGGACCTTAGCCAAGGTTATAGAGTTAATAACATATATTTTAAATTTTCTTTTTCAGCTAGCATAAATCCATGGATTTCCTGATGTGGTATGCAGAATAATGCCTCCTCCCCCCGACACATACGTCCACCTCCTGTTCCCCCAAACCTGTTAACATGTTACATTACATGACAAAGGGGAATTTGCAGATTTGATTACAAGATCCTGGTGTCTTTATCATCTCAAAACAACAGGAACCAAGAGGCCAAGAAAACTGTTTTATTCTGGAATCTTTACAACTTCCCCCATGTTTGCTCACTATGTTTTATCTTGTTTGTTTCCCCAAAGTGACTGGGACTAATACCCTTAAAATATAGAGTCTTTGCGATTACCTTTGTAAGCATTTTGTACTCTGGAACCCATCGGGCCAGGTGGGTGGCAGCAGCTATCAAGGAAGAGGAAAACAGCTGCCTCCTTGGGGCGCCAGGGAAGGAAGTGAGGAGAACACAGGGCCTACTCTAGCTCTAAGAAGGGTACCTATACGTGTTAAGAGCTGAAAGGCTTACGCTCCTCTGTGCGTCATTCATTCGTTCGATACTTACTGAGCATCTCCAGGAGTTAGGTGGTGGCTCTCTCTGAAGAACACCCAGGCTGAGGGGGGTGTGTAGACTATAAACAGTTGCAGTGTGGAAAACGCTGAGAGGAGTTTCTAGGGGAATTGTTGATCACAGTGCTACTCAAAAGTGCTTGTCTGCCAGTTGTGTGTTGTTGGTCTGTGATGATACATGTATAGCGTAAGTGTTTAGAAACTTTGATAGCAATTCGACAGAGTGATTTTACGTCTGTTGAATCTAATAATAAAACAGTAGGATTATATTTTTTATGTTTTTTAAAAATTTCATGTTTCATAGTAATTTACTTTTACTGTATTTTATGAAAGCATCTGTGTGAGAAGAAAGAAAACTGCAGATGGTTTGAGAAGCACTGGTTCAGCATTTAAGAGAAGTGCCTGATCCAGAGTGGGTGAGAATGGAGGGGAGGAAGTGAAATCAGGGGCTTCACGTCCCAGTACTAACTTTACCCTGAATTTTTTATATTTTCTAGAGACCAAGCTATGGGAAATATGAGGAATTTTTCTTGGAGACGCAAACGCCTCTCCTCTGTGTGCATAAGGTTCCCCTCCCCCATTTCTCTTGTTGGCCCAGTTCTTTGGAGGAAGTTTCATATGGTAAAAAATTCATGCTACTCTTCATCCCATCAATTAATGATTTAAAAATAATTCCTAACTGTTTAAGCAGCACCCACGCACTAGCTGAGCGCATTTTCCTCTCAGCCTACCACTCCCCCACCCCGTACTGGGAGCTTGTGCTAATTTCTCTGGCACTTTTGCAGCTCTGGCTTCAGCACAGCTTCTGTCCTTCACACTAAGCTGTTCTCTGATAAGGTGCAGCTGGGGAAATCCATCTCTCTGTCGACTAGTCAGGGTTTCACATCAGTTAAGTTAATTGACAGAAGGCTGAACATATTTCTTAATTATGCCTGCAAAGTCATTACTGGAAGACACCCCCAAATCCTGGAAAAATGGTGCTTTCTGATTAAGTGGTTATGAAAATGGCTCAATGAAAACACAAAACACAACTTGATGAGTTTCTAAGAAGGGACCAGGGCAGCCACAGGGGAGTATAACAGCGAGAGAAGGGATCAGGAAACGTGCCTTCCCCTGGCTTTGACTTTAATCAACATCTCTTTCCTTTGGGTGCCTGGGGATTTTCATCCATTCACTGTGGGTAATAAGAACTGTCCTACAAATCTTACAGGGCTAGTTATGAGAAAAATATTGGCTAATATCTTTGAAATTGTTTTGAACATTTTATAGTATAAATAGACAATGTATTAGTCACAGAGGGAAAGGGCCAGGCATTGTGGTTTGCTAACTATGCCTAATAGTCTTAATGCATATGCAAAAACTTTTGTTCCTACTAATACTTCATTTGGTTTTTGTTTGCTTTGGATATCAGGCTGTTAATAATACCTTTTAGAGTCATCGCATTATAGAAGTGAAAGTGACCTTAGGAGGTAACCTCGTTCAGTTTTCTGGGTAAGAAAGTTGAGACTCAATGACTTTAAGTGACTTCCCCTAGGTCACTTATTAATGGTAGAACTAAGTCTAAAAGTTTCAAATTTCTTGGACTTAAAAAAAGTTTCTTTGCTTAATAAAAATAATAAATTTGCAATGTAGAAAATTCGGGCACACTAAAGGTGTTAAAAATTAAATTCATGCATAGTTCCACAATTCAGAGATAAGCATTTTTAATAACTTTTCACCTTACATAGTTATAGATATAAATTGAGATCTTATTGCATAGACACTTTGGCATCTTCTTTTCATTAACATGAACATATCAAATACATTTTTGCTGTCATTACAAACTTCTCTAGGCTACGTTTTAAATAACTGTATAATATTCTATATCAGTGTTGTTCAATAAGTATACATATCTTTTGGATAACTGGTGATGGTGAAGATTATTAGCTATTTGCACTCCCTCTTTTTAAAATAGTCTGTTTCTTTGTCCATTTTCCCTACTTTTGATCTCATCATTCTTTCTCAGTGATTTATAAATGTTCCTAAACATATTAAAGACCCTAATTCTCTTTTCCCCTACCTTCATAAGTACAGTATTAGAACATTTTAACATTTATTATGTTTCAGGGTTATCACCACAAATTTCAACTCTTACCACCGGCTGTATTATGAGTTAAGCAGCTTGCCCAAGATCACACAGCTATGAGACAGACCTGCCGTTGAAAAGTAGGGCTTGCATACCAAAACTTAGCTTTTACTAGATCACATTGCTTCCCCCAGAGTTGAGATCTATACCAAATTCCTAGATAGCTAATGAGTGTTTTACAATTCACCCAGAAAACCATTCTGAAAGGAAGTAACTAGCAAATCAATATTCTATATTTCTTTTTCTTTTTTTTTTTTATTCTCTTTGACATGTGGGACTTGAAAACATCCCTGTACTGCTCAACTGTGATTGTCATTCAGTTAATAACTCTTGGCCTTTTTTTTCATTTATGCCATAGAATGTCTCAGTTTAATGAAGAACTTAATAATGTGTATTTATTATTTTTATTATTATTAGATAACCAGGAAATCATATAGAAAGAGGATATTTCCATGGATTTGTGCACTGAGGATTTGTCTTATCTTTGATATACAACAATATCTAGATAAAGAACACACAGAAACACAACTGAGAAATAACAGTACAATTCATATCCTTTTTGGAAACATGAATGTTTTCCTTATTTCAGTCTCTATGACTGTTCTAAATTTGATGTTTAGTCACAAATTTCAGTGAATTATTTTTAAAATAATATTTAAGAAAAGGACATGTAAAAATAACTTGAAATTTTGTAAAATTACCATGATTTTTGTTCCATACTAATTCTTATTTTGAAAAATAAAGATAATGTAAAAATTATCATAGATTCATATTTTAAATTACAAGAGAATTTAAGGAAGAATTGTGATACCCACAAAATTTCCACTAATTGGCAATATCCTAAATGTTAAATTCATCTTTAAACAAAATTTAAGTCAGAGAGTCTGTCATATTAGATGGTAAAATCTGAATATTAAAAATCCCACCAAAAAAAAAATCCCACCAGATGATGCACAAAAGGAATGCCTCTAAGTGTTTATACATGTACTACAATATATTCATGTTTTAAATCTTTTTGTAACATCATCTTTAACTCTAAAGTTGTTAGAATATCTATATATTCTGTCTTTCAGTTTGATCTTGTTTCGATTAAGCTCCCTTCTTTGGGAACTGGCCATATCTTTTTTACAGTAATTGCACATTTTACAGTATCCTGCATTAGACTAATTTATCTTTTCTGCTATAGTATTAAGATGTCTGAAGAAAATTAAATAGGAAAAAAAATATCTGAAGAGAATCCAAAAACCTCCCAGCAATTTGAAAGTGGCTGGCATTCAAGCCAGGCATTTTATGGGCTGATGGGCTCTTTGTTAATTGTGTGAGACATTTGTCCTTTACTGGAAAATGGAGTTAACATGAGGCCAAAGATCACTCCTGCCTATACGAACTTTACCACTTTAAGGATGCTTCTTGGAAACTATTTTAGTTTTATGCTTCTAAATGGATGGCATCTATCTCTTCAGTGCTAATATTAAAGTACTGATAGAAAGATGTGTTGAAATACATCTGTTAAAGTCTGTGTATTCCACAATCATGACCCTTGTTAACTTAGTAGAAAGGATTTGCATCATCATTCAATCAACTGGTGAGCCCCCCCAAGTGACCCCAAATGTACAAAGTAGAATAGATGTGATGCTACTTGCTTTCAAAGGACTAATTTTTAAATTATAAACATTCTGTAAATGACTGATGGTCGTCCCCAAAGAGTCAGAGATAAAACAGAAAAAATAAAAATCCTAATAGTTACAGACCTATTGATTTTTTTTTTTTTTTTTTTTTTTTTAACAGAGTAACAAAGGAGATTTGGGAACTTACAAATTCAATCAAGGTCATTTGGATGAAATGTGAAGAAGGCATTACTAGAATGAGAGTAACAAGCGCAGGTATACAGAACCACAGAGAGGAAAAATTTGCCTGTGTTCCTCCAGTACATAGCCAGGGGAAGAGGTGTGCAGTGGAACAAAATATTACTCTGGTTTATCGCTCCAATAGGGCATCTTGTCTTCAAATTTTAGAAGTTTAAAATAAAATCCTGGGGAGCGGATGTAGCTCAAGTGGTTGACTGCCTGCTTCCCATGTATGAGGTCCTGGGTTCATTGCCCAGTACCTCCTAAAAATAAATAAATAAGTAAACAAACAAACAAATGAATAAATAAATAAAATAATGTGCATTTTAAGTTGCCCAAAGAAACAAAAAACAGAAAACAAAACAAAACAAAATACTGGTGCATCAGACTACCCTGTTATAATGCCACCAATCATTAATCAAAGTCACCACTTGTGCTCTATTTTCAAGCTCATCCCAAAGAAAACAGAACAAAACAAAATGAAACAAAAGATTTTTTTATTATAACTTATTTTTTATGTAGATTTTTCTAATATTGATAACCAGTTGATCTCAATGAACTTATCTGTGGGGTAGTTTTATTTTCCATTTGAAGTTAATAAATTGTTCATCATTACCTCCTGTGTAAATTAATAAATTACCATTTAATCAACAAGATTCTCTTTTGCCTTTGTTCTATGTCAACGAATGAAATGACTTTCTGGGCCCTGATTTCCTCTGGCAAATTAAATGTCTGGGAACCTTGAAATGTGAACAGCAAATAGTGGACTGTGATGATAACAGATGATAACCCCCTCTTTGGTTGGGGAGTGGGGAAACAAAACTTAACAGCAATGTCTCTACCTTCTCTAATTACAATATTGCCTCTAAGGGATCTGGCATTCATAGAAAGGGAGAAACAGAAAAGAGAGCAGAAAAAGCTGCCTGAATCTTTGCACGTGTTTTATCTTTAATGAAGGAATAAATGTAAGGTAGAGGTTTTAACTCATCACAGAAATAACATTGTGAATTCTTAGGTAATTCATCATCAGTATCTAAAACACATTGAGGACATATGACATTCTAAGATTTAGTTGTGTAGCAGCTCAATGAATCTCACAAAAATCTTATGAGGTGGTACTATCTGTTTTTACACACCAGAAGGTTGAGTTGCACAGGGGTTAGGGACCTGCCAAAGTCACACAGCTAGTAAGGGGCAGAGCTATGATTTGTCCCAGGTGATAAGATGCGATAGTGTACTTTCAACCACTGTGCCCTGCCTCTAAATACCATAGTATACCTGGCCCTTTATGGATCCTCAAAATGGCCCTGGCCTAGTGCCAGAGGCTGAGCATGAAGCAATAAACAAGACTGACAAGATCTCTGCCCTTGAGGGGCTTAGGCTAACACTTCTGAATTCCAAAGGAATTAATTTCTGAATGAATGATGATGTTAATGTCCTGATCATGTTATATTATAAATTTTCCTTTTTGAAGTAATGGCCCTGTGCTTTGACAATTTGATCACCTTCCAGAAAGCAGGGCACACATGGGCCCAGGGCTCAGACGGTATCCTAGGTGAGGCTATAGCAGGACAGAGGGTGAAAAAAGCAGGAAAGCATACTTTTCCCACCCTCTGCCCTGCTTCCCTCTGCCCTGTAAAAAAATGTTATAGTAAGAAAATCTTTTGTTTCATTTTGTTTTTTCTGCTTTTTTTTAGGTTGAGCTTGGGAAGGACAAGGTGTGGTTTGCAACCCGAGCCTTATTAAGGTAATCTACATGTATGACAAAAGCAGAGTGAGAGGCACATGTGATACAGATACGGAATTGGCTGCTGCTCTTCCTAGGGTAGCTGTAGCTCGGGGTCTGAGAAATGAGCATTGGGTGAGGGCAGCATTCCAGCCTTGACATTGACCCAGTTTGAATTTGGCCATCCTACCTTTTCGTTGCTGGCTTGCTGGATGACTCAGTGCAAGTCAATGAATCTCCCTAGGCCTCTCTCCTTCACAGACAAAGTTAAACCGATACTATTTATCTGTCATCTGACACAGCTTGCTCATTATAAAGCATTTGTATTTATGATTTATAGTCCAAGGAGAGTCAGAGTGGCTTACATGTTAAAACACATGTGAATTAGGACAATAAAAAGACCAAAAGCTCATAACTAGAGTCGGCTGTGATGGATTAGTAAAATCAATTATAAAGCAGTTTGCCTTCACAAATTGCAAAACAAGGGGAAAACTCAGAATCTTAATCGCAATAAATAATAACAATAGCTGCCTTCGGCTGCTTTTGCCCTGAGGTTCAGTGGAAGTTCAGTTCCTCATTTTCTATTCTTACCTGACTTAGTGTTTCTAGTCAAAGATAAGCACATGCTGCATTTCCATTTGAAGGGCCTCAGAGCCTGTGTACTACTTTTGACTCACAATGCTATATTATTGTCAGCATTCATCTGTAATACCTATAAATCCCGAGTTGTAAATTCTGTAAATCCAGGAACAATTTCTACTGGATTTCCACATTCTTTTCAAATGAATTTTTCTTGAAAAAAAATGGAACCATTTTCTTTTAATATTGCTCTTTAGCAATCACATGATTCTAAATAATATCTAAGTACAGATGAATCCCAAATTTATATCTCCACCTCTGACCTCCTCCCTGAGCTCAGATGAGTCTATCCACCTGTCTGCATCTCTACCTGGTTGTGTAATAGACATCTGACCTAAATGTTCAAAAGAGAATTACTGATTTTCTTCTGCCGGCTTTATTCCTTCCCATCTTCCCCATCTCAGTAAATAGTATCACTATTTAACCTGTTGCCCACTTAGGAGTTATCCTTGGTTTCTTTCCTTCTCACATGCATATTTTGAGCACATCCCAAAATAGATCTAGAATCTGAACATGTTTTGGTCACCTTCTCTGTTCTCCCACCCTTGTCTAAGGATACCATGTTTCTCAGCTGGATTATTTCAATAGCTTCCAAATCGGTCTCTCTTTGGAATTCCATTCTTGGCTCTGCTAATCAATTCTTTGCATAGTGGCTCAATATCTTCAACATCTTCCTATTATATAATTAGATTCAATCCAAAGTCTTTATCACTGCCTTCACTGTCCCATTTGATCTGGCTTCCTCTATAAATTTATCCTTGACTGTGTTCTTTCTCACTCATTCCTCCTTAGAGACATAGACTACC
>JAQZBX010008868.1:0-29771 GCA_029593785.1 Cabassous unicinctus | reverse complement strand
AATTGATATCCGTATGCAAATGAAAGCCCAGCCATTATCTAAGTGCCTCTCCAGGTCCCTATGCCTCAGGCAAAACAAAGTTGGAGGGGCAGCCCCTAGACGGCAGAGCATTCCCACCTGCCTCAAGCTTTCCTCTTTGCCCAGAGCAGGCTGCTTTCCTATCTACCTTTCTCTGATTATGAGGGAGCTACCCAGACATCATGAGGTCTCTGTAAAATATGGCTGGACTGACTATTCACTCATAAAATGAAAGGCTTAACCAGCTAGTATAAAAAATCACAACCGTTAGGAAGATAGCAAGGACACATTAGCAACAAGCAGAGTCTCTTTTGATTGAGGTAGTAAGAATTTCAAGATATAATTGAAAAGTGAAAAAAAAAAAGGCAGCAGGAATACACAGGATCTTTTTGGAGCATGAAGTGTTTTGTATTTCTTTAGGCTTCTGCTGGTCAAGGACACGGCTTTGTAGTGCTCTCCCTTTTACATAGTTGTGACCTGGTTGAACATATATTGTAAGCTCAATCCATCTTCAAGGCGTGTGTGGTGCCTCTTCACTTCTTTTCCATGCTCTCAATCCAGTCAACTGAGCCACACACCTTCGACCATTTTCACTGCTTCCCAAGACACCCTATGATAACCTCAGGCTGTGTAACCCTGAGCCATCCCAACCAGTACTAGGAAAGTCTCTCATTGATCTTGTCACAAGTTAATATTTTCAGAAACACGTGTGTGCTCCATAAGGCACCACTATAAGTCATTTCCTAGTCAGATGTGAAGGGTTACGCACACAGACACAAACACACAGGGACTAAATCAGAGTGCCTAAACTGCCCATTATCAAATTTTTTTTTTTTTTTTTTAGGTACTGGGGCCGAGGATTGGAACCTGGGACCTCATACGCTGGAAGCCGGCACTCAACCACTGAGCCACATCGGCTCCCCTGAGTTGGTTTTTTTGTTTGCTTGCTGTTTGTTTATGTTTTTTACGCGGCACTGGGATGGAACCCAGGACCTCCCATGTGGGAGGCAGGCTTGAGCCACATCTGCTCCCGCTGTGATTAAATTTTGCCTTTGCTGGCCTTGGCTGCCACTGCTTCAGCAAATCAAAACCTGGAAGGATGATGATAATTCTTCATAAGCTTTTTTTTTTTTTTTTAAGATTTATTTTATTTATTTATTTATTGTGCCCCTTGCTGCTTGTGCTCGCTGTGTCCATTTGCTGTGAGTTTTTCTGTGTCTGCTCATCTCTCTTTGTTGTGTCATCTTCCTGCGTCAGCTCACCGCATCATGCGGGCCAGCTTGCCTTCACCAGGAGGCCCCGGGAATCGAACCTGGGGCCTCTCATATGGTAAACGGGAGCCCAACCAGTTGAGCCACATCTGCTTCCCATCTTCATAAGCTTTTTAATGCTAAATTGGTTTTGGTAGTCATATGTATTATGTAAAAACAAACATTTAAGAGACTTTATTCAATAAAGTGATAGAAAGACTAGAGTTAATAAGCAAAGCTTTGAATTAAAACTCATTGGAAAATCTTGGGGGAAAATAATTCCTTACTCATAAACAAAGAATTACAATGATTGCTAAAATCTCTGTAATGCATTGCAAATTTGCAAATCATTTTCACCAAACAATAATTCTTTTGGATCTTATAAAAATGTCCTAACATGAATGTTGAGCTCTATTTTATGTTGAGGACAATGAAATTGAAAGACATTAAATGATTTTTGCCAAACAACTCTCAGACAGGAATCCCAACATAGGTCTTCTGACTTGTCCCTCTTCTTCATTCCACTGCAATGCATTCTAAGGAGTGAAAACTGCTCTGCCCAGGCATACAATCTAGGGAAGAGAAGTTACGCAAATACTAAAAATCTATTACTTATAATTAAGAAGAATACAAACTATCACTAAATGGTACAGCAATCATTTCAATTGTTTTTACACTTTAGACATACAAAAATATTGCATTTACAAGAAAATGTTTTGGTTTGTGGGAAAAAGATAAGGGATGTGTCTTTAAAAAACCATACCTGGCTGAACCAATCCTTGGACATTTTAATATCATTTTATTTTTTATCTTATTTTCAACTTTTTTTTTCTTATTATATTTTATTATTTAAGGTGAAGAACTGTGCTCATAATGATCTTGGCTTAGTTAATTAAATTTCTTATGAAACAAAACATTTTAAAGTGCAGACATTTTGTCAAACATAGGAAAACTTTTAAAAATTGGTTGAATTTGCTGTTGAATATAGCCAATATTATCACATGACATTTTTAATATTCAAGTTTTGATGCTGATTGATGTGATTCCAATATCAAATAGAATATGAATGGAGATAAATATGGAACCAGGATTCCTCTTATAGAGGATCTAGACTCAGGGTTAGACCACATTTGTTTCACATTCATTAGCCCTCATAAACCATTTGAACCTTCCATCACATTTTATTTTATTGTTATTATTTTTCCTTGAAGGATTTATGACCTCATATATTTTCATTACCCAGCACTTCTTCTATGTTGGTGCATATCACTTATTATGTCATCATAATGCCATTGGAATTTGATCTGTGGAATGGCTTCTTTAACTCAATTAAATATATAGTGATATATATGTACATCAAACTGTATGAAGTTCTAAGTTCCAAGGATTTATTTTTAACCATGAAGAGATGATCTCAATTGCTTTTTAGCTAACCTAGATTGGAAGATACAACCTGACAGAGAAAATGGCATTGGCTGATGCGTGTGGATAACTGTAACTGAGAATGTATCATGTTGTTAGGCTCAAACAATTGGTTTGCTGCTGTTATAAATGTGGTTTACAGGTGAAAATAAGAACTTTTTTCTCAGGAGGGCTATTCTTACTTTCTCTTCCTTATACATTTTCACAATTTTGTAACAACTGTGAAATGTTTGGGAAAAGGTAGTTGTGAAAGTGGCTGTGACGATTCTTAATGAGTTTAATGGTGTGTTTGGCTAACTTCCACCAAGCCTGGAAAAAAGCAATTTCTTACAAAAAACAGAAATTAGTAACCTATGTTATAGAATCTTTTCATCATTTAATGTTTTATAATTCTATTTTCCTCAAAATAATTTGATTTATTTTAATGTTTCACTGTTCTTGTTTACAAAGTACATTTAAGCCTGATGAGGAAAATACTAAACAGCTTCACTGTCAATGGAAAAAATCATGCTGATTCTGGACTCTGGATCTCCAGTCATGTAACTGTCACTCCCCCACACTCTTGCCATAAGCTTCCTATTTTGGGGGAACCCACAAGGTGCTCCCCGGTCAATTTTACCTCATCGTATCTCTCCCATCAACTGACCCCTGTAATTTTCTCTGACAATCTCTGGCATGCAATTATATCCTGCCTTCCAGGGTTGCTTAGCTCTTCTCGCCTGGATTACGCTTCTGAAGATCAAGAGCCCTTTTTATGTTTCTCATGTATCCATATCATCCCTTACCATAATTCTTAGTAGTTGCTCAATTATTACTTGTTGAGAAAATAAAATTATAGTTTTGCTTCTTTTGTTTAAGATGGTCAACTAATAATGGATAAGAAAATACATATCTCATGTTTCCAAATGGAATGAGTCATAATTTGGATAAGGACACTACCAGCATAGTATCAAGGTGGGCATTTGGCAAAAGGAAAGAGAACTGTGGGGGGCAAGGAGAGTGGTTCTTATTCCAGCTCTGCCAGTAAGTCTGTATGTGATCTTGAGCAACTTTCTCTGCTCTGTATCTCTGTTACTCTGTAAAATGAGGAGGTTGGGTTAGTGCTTTATAAAAGGGTCAAAAATGGCCACTGTACTGGTCTCTGTGTTGTTTACTTTTCCACAGCAGTCTAGGACTGTTTGCCCAAAGCCTGCTAGGAGCCTAACTCAAATTCTTACACACACAATGGCTTTTAAAATAGCATTAAAAAAAATCCATTTAGAATCTTCCTTCTTTGTGTTTTCCATTCAACTGCACCTAATATTTATTAGCCGTAGATAAAACAAACCCTGGCTTATAAAATATCTCCAACTCCGTCTTCACTTTGGAGCTCTCTGACCCAGAGACTCCTGACCATGCTATTGAGCAACATCACCTAGACACGAAAGCCCTTCCTATGACTCCCTCTCCCCTCGCTGTTTCCTTGCTATATTCCCCTTTGAGGTGCGGGCCATTTGCGGCTGTCTCTGGAAAGTCTCTTGCTGGGAGGAACTTCCCCTCTCATGCAACTTTGTCCAAGTGCTACTCATATAAAGCTTGTTGTGTACTACTGCCATCTTCTCATCATGTCTTTTCCTTGATCAACCCTGAAATCTTTGAACTCATCACAGTTAGGTCCCTTTACATTCTGTCTTTGAGTCTGTGAATATTTTCATAAAAATATATTGATCTATGCTAAAGACTATAGTAGAGATTTTCACAGAAAGTGTGCCAAGGTCAACAAAATTAGAAGAAAGGTAATATGGTAGAGGCCAAAAGTACGCTGAGTTATTCAGGCAACCTCAGTTCTGTTCTCAGAGAAGCCTCTGTGGAAGTATGCAGGAAACAGTTAAAGAGTAATACCCCAGATGGCAGGGCAGCCGGGGGTCTGTGCAATAGGGCGAGGCGGGAAGCATCGTTCAGTCAATGACTTCTGCACAGTAGGCTGTACTTAGCTTGGAAGCTGTTTTATTCCTGCCAAAAGCCGTAACAGCACTCCAATGCTTCCATTCACCCATGCAAGCGGGGCTGGCTTCACGTGTGTACTGTCTGTGCAGTCACACAGGGCCTCACGTTCAGACGGGCCTGTGCTTAGCTTAATGGGCTGCTGCTGATGTCTTGAGAAATTCTTAATAATTTTTGAACAAGGGGCTCCACATTTGCATTTTTCACAGGGTTCCACAAATCCAGTAGCTAGTGCCCCTTGCAGGTGAAAGAGAGATAGACTAAAGATCAGAGAACATACGGAGCAGACACAGAGAAGGCCACCCAGACTAGAACAGGTGCCAGCATTCTGTGGAGGACACTCTGCACAGTTGAGCATTTGCAGAGAGTCTGTGCAGCTACATAAAGTCAGAATCATGGAAACAGAGTTGGGGACGCACCTGTACTTCATGGTTGCAGCTCTGAACCATTGCAGAAGGAAGAACAGAAAATGCTTGGCAATTAAAATAAAATTCAAGTTTCAAGAAAGAAATTATTTTAATGCAAGATGATAAGGTATGTAGGCAGATAGGGCACAGAAGAATAAGTGAGAGAGAAAGAACGACAAAATAATACAAATAATTACTATATTTTTCTAATGAGTAACCCATACGAGCCACATTGTCTAATTGTCTATCAATCTTGCTTTGTATTATTTACATATATTTATTCATATATGTTTGTTTACAGGACACACACACATATATGTGTAGGTGTATACCTAAGTAAGACACTCTATCTCTCTATTTCATCTATCTATCTATCTATCTATCTATCTTTCTATCACTCTATCTTTCTATCTATCTATCTATCTTCTATCATTTCTCATTTCACAGAGTGGATTCAATTATTACATCACTCTAGCTGTGTGCCCTGAAATTTTAGGCAAGTCATCTGACTTCTCTAAGCCTTATTTACTTCATTTATATTATGAGGAAATTAAATTTGATCTGTCAGTTTCTTAGCATATTTAAAGTGTTATTCTTTTTCTCTGAGGAAGGGAAGGAACCAGTAATCTGGGCTCTTTCAAAATGTGGCCTTCATTAAGAATAAGATTTTTATTAAAGGTGAAGAGCTCAACCCCTCTCATTTCTGGCTAGTGAAAAGGGAGGATGAAGTCGGCTACCGGGCTCGTGCTGCTCACGGGTGTTGGCCAGCCTTCTGCTTGAATTTATATACAGGAGCCAGTGGTTGGCGAGGGGTTGTCTGGTGTAGACTGTGTTTCTGCTTTAGCTTGGCTGTTCTGTGGTCTTTCTTTAATGTTATGCACTGTAAAACCTCCACATTTACACAGTTGTTCCATTTCTGTAGCAATGTATGTATTACGCTCTGTAAATACTTTCTGTATAGTGTATTTGCACTTTTATCATCTTTTCACTTTTTATAACCTCTCTGCAGTTCTAACCTGAATTATGTGCTTTAAAAATATATTCTTATTGTGCTTTAGGAGGTTTTGTTGACCTATTAAAAGGAATCCCATGTTTTATTTTCATTTTGCTTGAGAATTTGGACCATTTTCATTTTTAATGGGATCTTTTTCTCTGAACTACAATAAAATGTTTGTGTATATTTTCTGTAAAGGTGGAACAAATAGAATATGAATCTCATGAGTCTGCTCTCATAAATTGCAATATTACTGAACAATGCAGCTTCTATCTGATTTGACTCTTTGTAAAATTTCATTTGCATATATTTCAGAGTGGTACATACCAATCTACTTAGTAACTGAATTGATTATATAAGGGAGAGAAGTATATCTGTTCCTGCATCCTTGAAAAATTAATTAAAAAATCTCTATCTCTGTTTCTGTGTACACATATACATATGCAAACATATATATACATAAATATTCACATATGTATACATACAGATACACATGTCCTTATACATTCATATTTTATAGGAATATGAAAATTATGAGCTTTTCTATAGATATTGACATAATTGAGGGCAGGAGGCATGCCACATTCCTATTGCTTAACACATTACCAGGCACATAGTAGGTAAAAGAAATGTTTAGTGAATGAATAAACTGAACGACTAGCTTCTTGGACTTATTTTTAAAAAATTACAACATTTTTGCATTTTAGAAATACTCAGCTTGTCATTTTGAACTAGTTGTGATTCCTGTCATGTCATTTAACTTTCTTATTAGTATCCTCTTCCAATCTCCCATGAACATCCTCATTCAAAACACTCTTGATGTCAAAATCAATCAGCTTTTATAAAATGTCTACTCAGAATAAAGAAATATGTGAGCATAGAGGAACAAAATTTTTGCCTGAAGATCCCATAGTTCTGTAGGAGGAAAGGGGGACATAAATGATGAAAATAAGTAATCATGTTGTCCTACATTACAATTGCCAATTGAAAGGCTTAGTAAAAATGCTACACATATTTGGAGAAAGAGGTTTACAGGGGTTGGTAAGGCTTCATGGAGGAAGCCTACTCTTTCTATCTGAGAGAGTAGGATACTTGGAATTTGGAAAACCACAAGAAAGGAAATATAACCTAAAACCCTGCTGTGGAGAGTTTCAAATGCACTCTATAAAGGAAGAATTGATAGAATCTGATGAATGGGTAAGGACAATGGAGAGGCAGGAATATGAAGATTTCAGAAATGTCATCAAGGATTCTAAGCAAAGGAACTGAGTAAGTCTACAGGAGGAGATTTTTTCACTGAAGGTTTGGTTTTAGTAATGAACCTGAGACAATAGCAGGGTGTCTTTAAGGAAATATTTACTAGATAATTAGAGATAATAATGAAGCTGAGAGGGTTTAACCTAGGACTAGAGATATGAGAGAAGTTAGAATTTAAATAATGAGAGTTGAAACCATGAGAATGAATGAGAGGACAACTGGTTTTCAGAGCGGGTGGGGGCATGAAGGCACCCCTGATCTGCAGCATTTATTGATTTTTATGGTGCAAATAATCCCACCATGGCCAATTTCAAGGTAGCAATGTGATGTCAACTGGCTTGCAAAATTCACGAAAATTTAACAATTGGCTCTTGTGAGCCAGTGTAAACTGGTTCCAGCATACCTCTGCTGGGCTGCTGGGGTATGCTGTTATCTAGAGCTCATAGGGGGCTCTAGATAACATCAAATGGAACAAAGAAATGGCTAGAGAGATTTTAGGAAAGACAGGATGGCGATTTATCATGAAGGAAATCGAAAGAAATATTTTTAAGACAGTGGTTTAGACTTTCCATCATTTATATCTAATTTACATCTAATATTCACAGCAGAACCATGCCCTTTAGGAAAACTAGTCCACCATTTGTATTCTCAATATAACATTACTTAAAAAACAAAGTTCTGTGTTAGTATTAACAAAAGGACAATGGCATTATTTTTAAACCAATTAAAATTTCTAGTGATTACTATGTGCTAAAAGGCTTGGCAGAAATTATTTCACTTGCTCTTCAAAATACCCCTATTATTGAGAGATTATTATGATCCTACTTGATAATTGAGAATATTGGGGCATAAAGAATTTATACAATATGCCTATGGTCTCCCAGTTGCTAACTGGTAGAGCCAAGACTCAAATCTCAAATCCAAGGCATATTAGACTCAAATGCCTATAGGGGTGAGAGAGGTAAGTTCCTGAGTGGATTTGCTGCTCTCATCTCATTGAATGTTGCTCTGCAAAAAGGAAAGTCCCATGTCACAGTTCTTACCAGTTTTCAAGGGGAGCCAGAAATCAGATATTATGTGAATTTTCATTTTTAAAAAATGCTGGTTCAAATTTTTGTTACTTAAACATAGTGTTGGCAAAAAAACATCATAGAGGGATACCAGCCTACTTTTGTACTATTGTGATCATGCCATTCATCCTTTTGAGTGCTGTAGAGAAGGCAATGGGAATGAGGATGTAGGAAATTTGCAGAGATTATAAATATATCATGTTGAAACAGTGGAAACAGATTTGAGTTTGACTCCTGTCTCCTTGCTTGACTGCATTGCAGTAAAGCTCTTTCTTTTATTGAAATTCTGGTATCACAAGAATGACTTCTGTGTGCAACAGGCAAGGAGTATATTGCTTGGCAATAATGTGTGGTAAATTTAAAAGTCTGAAAGGGAACTTCAATACAAAGTGTGTAGAGTCTATTATTATTTATAATAATATTATTATTTACATATGTCTAAAGTGTATATTTTTTCTAGGCATGGTGCTATAGGTGGTAATGACCTTAGATCCATTATCTGCCTTCTTGGGCAGATTCAATTCTGTTCAATAACCATCTATGCAGCATTTACTCTGTGCCTTGAACTAAGTGGTGTTTATTTTTTGCCTGCTGGTAATTTTTTTTGACATTCTACCTGCTTTTCTCATTTCCTGCTACTACTACAATTGGAATGTCAGTTAAGGGCTTTTAGAAGGTCTCTTCTGTAAGGACTCTTAGTTTTGGGAGTTAGCCCTATTTATCCTGGTTTTTAGAATGTCTGCTTTCTGCCAGGGAGAAATGGTAGAAAACACTGATGAGTAGTTTGGGTTAGATTACAGAGGGCAGTGCCAAGGTATTTAGGCAGTGAAAAGCCACCTAAGGATTTTACCTAAAGGAGGAATACGGTGAGCGCTATACTTAAAGAGGCGACTCTGAGTCACTTTTCAGAATACAATGAACTGTAGACATGGCTGAAGGCTAGACAGGGTGATAGCAATTTAGGTGTAGGTAACAAAAGTCCAGAAAAGATAATGGAAAGTAGGGTGTATCTGTCAGAGTTCTTTGGAGAAATGGAACCAAAGAGATTTATTTTAAGGATTTGGCTCTCACAACTGTAGGAGCTGGCAAGTCTGAAATTTGTAAGGCAGGCAGGCAGGCTGAACATTATGGTAAGAGTTGATGCTATTGTCTTGAATCTGAAATCCCTAGGGTGCGTCCAGCCGGTTGGAAACTCAGAGAAGAGTTGATGTTATAGAAATTCTTTTTCTTTCAACACTTAGCTATTTGTTCCTAAGGCCTCCGACTAATTGGATGAGGTCCACCCACATTATTGAGGGTAATCTTGTTTAGTTAAACGCAACTGATTGTAGATGCTAAGCACATCTACAAAGTATATTTACAGCAACTAGGCTAGTGTTTGACCAAACAACCAGACATCATAGCCTAGCTCACTTGACACATAAAAGTAACCATCACATAGGGTTAAGATCCAAGAGACATAACTGGAATTGAGCTATCTGATTGGTTGTGGGAAGTGAGTGAAGGAGGAAGACTTAAAGATGTCCACAGGCTTTCAAGATTGTGTGATTGGAAGACTAGGAGGAGAGCCAAGTTGAAGTTGGAGGGGATGGCAAGTTCAGTTTTTCTATGTTCGATTTGAGATAATGAGAGGCATCACGTGAAGACTTTCAATGGACAATTAGATATAGGGGCCCAGAACTCTCAAGACATAGATCTGGGCTAGAGGTATTTTAGAGAGACAGTAAGGTCTCCCAGATTCATTGAATGATAGCTAACAGTTGTTGGTCAAGAGAATGTACTGGGGTCAGAGTCCTGAGTTTAAATTTTAATTCTTATTTTTCTTATTGTGTGGTAGCCTTGGCAAGTTGTATAACTTCTCTAATGTTCTGACCTGTAGATGCATAGAATCATAGAATCAGGATAATACGAGTACCTGCTTCAAAGAGTTGCTATGGTAATTAAATGAGACAATGATGTTTAAAGCTCTTAGCAAAGTGTGTGGCACTCCAGAAGCCCTCAACAACTGTATCTGGCATTCAGTGCATCTGTAAGTCACCACCTATAGAAGTGAAATTTAAAGGAAAGAATGGATGAGATCAACAAAGGCATAGTTTAGAAAGAATTAAGTGGTCTGAGAGCAGAACCCTGAAAAAAGATCAATATTTATTAAGGTGGAAGGAGGACAAAGAAACAAGAAAGACGCAAAGAAAGAGAAGTCATAGAGTAACTGTTATCAGTTATGGGTGTCCAGGACCAATAGGCACTCGCATGCTCTATCTCTCTATCTCTTTATCTCTCTAAATATCTCTCTAACTCTCTCTCTCTCTCTCTCTCTATCTGTCTGTCTATCTGCCTATCTATCTATCTATCTATCTATCATCTGTCTATACTTCTATCATATATATTGTGGCAGTTTGAGATTATTTATGAATCCCCAAAAGAGAGATTATGTTTGTAAACTAATCTTTTCCTCTGGGTGTGATAACCTTTGATTGTATTAAATTCAGTGAGGGGCCTCTGGTTAAGTTTACTTGATAAAATAAATTTTGGATTTCTGATTGGGCTATGTCAGTAAGGCTTAACCCACGTTGAGTCCTCGCCCCCCTTTGTTTGGCTGATATAAATGGACACTCATTCAAGAAGACACACAGAGGAGAGAACCTTGTCATTTTGATCCTGACATGTGACAGAAAGGAGAAGGCTCAAACAGCTAAAGCCCCAGGGAGAGATGGGCCATTTGAGTAAATACCTAATAGAGCAATTGCTGGATCCTATAGTAAAGTTATATTTAGCTTTGTAAAATACTGCCAAACTGCCTTCCAAAGTGGCTTTACCATTTTGCATTTTCATCAGCAATGAATGAGAGCTCTTGCTGCTCTGCATTCATATCAGCATTTGGTATTGTCAGTTCTTTTAATTTTACCCTTTTAATCATAGGTATGTAGTAGCTATTTTAACTATTTAACTAAGAGTAATAAAAAATAGAAACAGAATACATATTTTTAAGTCTGCAAAAATCTTTCCATTCCAGTTTATCAGATGTTGGGCTATTTTGAAAGTCATGATCAAAACATTTAATTTCATAGCACTCTAAATTATATTCAAAGGTTGATTAAACACACTTATGTAGGGGACTGGTAGTATAAATAATCCAAAGTGGATAATATAAATGTGAATTGAATTTGGCTTTTGAATGCATTTCTGATTTGCTTTGTAATAGCAATTTTACTATTGTAATTATGGTCTTTTTAAGAGTTATGGTAATATATTGCCAAAAAGACTGATGGGAAGGGAGACAATTTTTATTATAGGTTTCTGAATTTATGCTAATCATTATATATGCTTTTTTTCCCACTGAATTTACTATTTTTATTCCTAAATAACTTCCTGATTTCATATTTTATTTTTTTACATTCTTTCTACCTGTCAACTAACTGGAGAAGATGGGGTGATTGATGACTGAAGTGTGAGGTTGTAGAAACGACTTTGCTTGAAAACAGCTTCCAACATACTACAATATGCAAGAAATCAGAGTTGGCTACATTGGCTTTTTAATGTAAATACACTAATAAAAAGTTAAAATTGAACTAGATGCCAATGTAGATGTAAACATATCGGTGACGTTTAAGAGTTATTTCTATTTATTACAGAAATAATTCTATAATATATTGTTTTAATCCTACATGATAGAAATGCTTTGACCTCTGTAACTCATTATTATTGTTAGTATATTCTTAAAATTTAACATACCACAAACTTAGGATTTTTTAGAATTTGATATATTTTTAGGAGAAGAAAATTATTCCTGATGTAACTATTTTCATTATCATACAATGCAACTTTAAAAGAGAATGGTGAAATAATATAAATATTATTTCATTGTATTTAGCTCTACTTAATTGAAATAGAAAATTAAATATTAAAGTTGGAAGGTCCCAGATGATCCATTAGAAATTGAAATTGATTTAAACTTATTTGGTGCTGTTATTTATGGTATTTTAATTTCACTTTGGCTAGTCCCTCATCACTATCTTATTACAGTGCTTTTTTTTTCTATGGGATGTCTAATTTAAATAATGGCAATTTGTTAATGTTATGTAGATTGCTTGCAACTATTGCCATCACTACTAAAAGTTGCTCTGCAGCCTCCAGAAGTGGTGGTAATCTGAAATAAATTCCCTATATAGAGTGGAAACGACATAGAGTAGAAGTCTGTCATTAGGGCTAGAACTAGATAGCAAAATGCTGTCCTCATCCAAGATGAGCTAAACAATTACGGGTGTCCTGCCACAAGTCTCTTGACATTATGGTCTTCTTTGCCATGACTATTGTCTTCATATTCCCAAGCCAAGCACAAAACCAGCCAGCAGCTACTACAGCCATTGTTCCAGTGTAGAAATTCATCAAGAATTTTTAAAAAAGAAGCCAGTTGATAAATTCTTTGAAGTAGAAATTAATGGAAAGTTAAAGCTGCATTCTAACATGGACAGTTTTGACATTGATCTCAGGAGTCTAAGGAACTAATGATACTTTTATTCCACATTGAAAGTTTTCTTGATTGCTTTATTTCTGCAGAAGGGCTACAAGAGCAATAATCAAATAAAATTAGTTATCTTGTACTTAGCATGTAGAAAGAAAACATGAGTAGATCAATGTGCTAAGAAAACCTTTCATGACTAATGAGTAAAAAATGTCATCTTGAAAAGTCTCAGCAGTTTTCCTTGGAAAGCAAATTTGCACTATAGCCTGAGATTGGAATTAGGTATTTAAATATAAAAAATGAAACTGTACAAGCACTAGTAGAAAACATAGGTATATCGTTCTTTAACCTTTGTGTAAGGAAAAACTTTCTATGTCTCAGAAATCCAGAAGTGATTAAAAAAAAAGATTGTGAGATTAGGTCCTGGAGAGAAAGATGAGCGTGTCTGACAGAGTGAGTAGTGGTAAGGAAGAACCAGAGAAGGGGTGGAAAGATGCTAGATTGCTACACAAACCTCATTTTGCTTTTGCCCATGAGTTGCCCAAGGGTATGGGAAAAAATATGGGTTGTGTAAACTGACAGCCTGAGTTCATATCATGAACCCATCCCTTTTTTAACCTTTCATTTTTAAATTTACCCTGAGTTTTTAAAATCCTTTAAAAGAATTCTGAATAAAAAGCTAACATCTATAAATTTCAGAAATTTTGGAAAAGACAGAGATACAGAAGAATAAACATAAAAATTATGATCTGACTAAGCAGCGATAACCATTAGTAATGTTAATATTTTGGTAAACACTTTTTCATATTTTTCATATACACAAACATACAGCATTTAATTTTTTTGATATTTTATTAATTGACCTATTATTTATCTTTTAATTAAACTTTAATTTGAGATAATTGCAGATCCACATGCAATTGTAAGAAACATCTGGTGTACCCTTTACCCGTTTTCTCCCCGTGGTAATATCTTTGCAAAACTGCAGTTCAATATTTCAACCAGGATTTGACATTGATACAATCCACAGATGTTATTCAGATTTCCCCAGTTTTACTTGTACTCATAAATACCATTTTTTAAAACTGTGTAACTACAGAAAAATTCCAAGTTCTGAATCTGTTTTCTCATCTATAAAATGAGAATCTCTTGTAAGGATCAAATGAGCCAGTCATGCAGGATACTTACTGCAGCCTTGACACATAGTGATCATCCAAGTACACCCCATTCCATGCCATCACCCTAACCCAACCTGGGTGCTATCTTCTCCCAGGCTTAGCCCTTTGCCTAACTTCCCTCCTATTTCTCATTTTAACAAACTCGTTCTGTTCCTCACTTCTTTTCAAAAGGCCATAGCCCCACTCCTTACTCTTCTTCTGGGTTACTTAACTACACTCTCACCTTGAACCCCTAGAGATGAACTAGTGAGGTAGACTGCTGTAGAGAATGGGACAAGCCTAAAACCTGGCAGAAAAACATGGCTGTGAAAATGTGGCCATGGAACCCCACAGGGAAACCCCTGAGGGAAAGACCCCACCAGAAAGCTGCTGGAAGTACCCCGTGAGAATCCCCCATTTGGAACTAGATTTTGCCCAGGATCAAGGAAAAGCTCCTGATATTCTCAAGGGGGCTTATCAGTGGGCCCCCTGGGGAATTGATGGGTGGGGTAATCAATCAAAACAGCAAATAGCTGTGACCCTTCTTCCAAACATTAGCAAAGGGAGGAAAAATTAATGGTTTAAAAAGTAACTGCACAAGCTAAATCGCTCTCTCTCGCCTGAAGCAGTCCTCAAGTACACCTGCGGACCAGTAATCTAACTCTTATTTTCTCCTATTTCTATTCTCTTCTCCCATCTCCTTAATAAACTCCCCGCCTAACTAACCTGGCATATTCTTAAATTCTTTTATGTATCATAGCCAAGAACCTAGAGGAATCCAGCTACGCTAGGATTGAGGGAGCCTATTCCCACAAAAAGATAAAGAGAAGGCTGGGGGGAGGTGGGCCACATCCTGTTGAAGTCGCAGCAAAGAAAGATGTGTTTCTGTCATCCCTATTTTGAAGTTCTGTAGAATTTTCATGAGAAATGCTTTACTAAATGGAGATTTAGATCATATGATACTGTTCTATTAGAATGGTAATTCATCCATTTGTGAGCTAATCAAAGTAGACTTTTAAAGTCTTGCCTGAGATCCATTTATTGTTTATATTTTAACAACCAATCTTAATTTCGTGCTTACGGGTGTTCATTTTTATAGAGACAATAAGCAGGGACTCTATAGACACTGCTATGTGTACACATCTCATGGTGACTTAGACACTGTCTATTGTTACACAGACATTGTTGTATAGACACAGAGGAAATCTAAGTAATTCAAGATAACTTCTTAGATGAACGGCAAGCAGATGGTTAGCAATGGGTATCATAAAGTGAGTAAAAGAAGTACCCTCTTGAAGCTTTCATCTTAGCTTTTATTGGAATAGTGCTCTGGGGTTTAAACTACTAATTAAAGTTTCAGAATACAACCCATCGTACACTTTGGAAAACTTTTGCTTTTATAGGAAATGTAATGGCCAAGTTTCAGTAATAAAGGAGAAACAACTTGGCATATGATACCTAGGGAGAGATAGGAAAACCTAAAAGTCCTCTTTTTAAAAGAGCACTAGATATTAAAAAGGACACAGATATGTTCCAGGATGAGGGGCATTTCCGTTAAGAATAAATGGAGTCCAAAGGCCAAAACCGGTTTCTCATTGTCCAAATTGGATCTAAGAGTGGGGTATGTGCGGTATGGAGATGAGAGGACATGGAGTAAATTAAAATAGCTACTAAACAAGACGGCTCATTTGGAGAAAAATGCAGGTACCCACCAGTGGGTCTAAGTCAAAAGCTATATATAGAGAAAAGGGATAAGACAGAATTCCTTAGTAGACCCTAGACAAATTGCAGCAGAGTTGACGCGAGAGGTACCCCACAACATCACAATCTCCTCATCTAAAGAGAAGAAAATATTGATTAAAAGGAGCAACTCAACTTGACACTGGAGGAACTTGGGGTAGATTATACAAAAGAATAAAAACATCTAAGGCCAAGGGTTATGAAAGGGCTTAAAGACCAAAGGGGAATATTTAGTGCTTGACAAAACTAACCAAGTAATAGCAAACTGTGCTTAATACATACATGCATTTAATAACTAGAGTTTGTCTTTATTCATGCAACAAATTGTGCTAAACAGTGCAAGGACAGGATTATAAACAAAACATAATATCCATCCTTATTCTTATATTATTAATGACCAACTCCCAATTTTTGTAACAATGTGGCAGAACACACCCTATCCTTTATTTTAGGAGATTTAGAAATATCTATGTTTATATGTTTATCTGTATCTATATCTATATATTATCTACATCTATGTGCATAGATGTATAATATATATGCAGATTATAGATTCCTCTACACTATAGTAAAAAGTAGCTGAGTGTACTACCTGTGTGAACTGGATTGCAGTGGATTGAAGCAGAACAAAGGGAAGAAGCAATGAGAAAAGGCAAGGATGTACTGGTTAAACTTTAGTAAGAGAAATCACTTTGATTTTATCCTCGGGTGGAGGTACTAAATGGTGAATTTGAAATATATTCTAGTAAAGATCTATTAACTTGTAATAGCGCTTCTTAAATGGCTTTGAGAGAAAACTTCTCTGCACTGAATTGGCAAGTGTAAATGTTAAGACTTGATGGAAAAGTTGGGGTGCCGTCCCATGTTGTGCTCTGGTTTAGCTCAGAAATTTTCATCAGAAAATTATTCAGCAGTTACTAAAAGCCACCTAGGGGCTGAGCGCTTTAAACCTCCTAGAATGGCAGCCGGTTTAGCTGGAATGCTATAAACTGGAACAAAGGCAGCCTCTCTTCCTGGCTGCCTTGGCATTGGCTCATTGGATTCCATGGTTCAGTGACTCATATCTGAACAGTATGAAACTTTATCACAAAGAATTTTATTCTGCTTTAAACCTGCAGATGAAAAGTAATTTAGATCATATGCTGCCGTGATGCAAATCAAAGCTATAACATTTTTATTAATTGCTGAAAGATGCAGGGTTTTGGAAGCACAAAAGTACCAGCACAGATCTGTGGAACTATAATAAATCTGAAGCGGAGGACTGGAAAGATGCCCAGTGTTTTGGAAGTAGAGTCTGTCTATACATGATTTTATAAATGTAATTTTGCTGATGCAAAATCAGTACAGGTAGTTTAAATTTTTTAAAAATTCTTGAGCATATGCTAAAGTGTCTTAATCTAAATCTTGATGTTCAGCACCTTTTGCAACCGTACAGACTGTCTCACTTACAGTGAAAACTGATTTCAATCCTTTTCAGCCAATGTTCCTACCTGCTTTCATTTTGGACCCAATTTCATTTTGGTCCCTAAGGTTGTCTATTAAAATAAACAAACACCTTGTCAAATAGCTAAGTTCTAAGGTACCTTCTACTCTATTTGAAGCAAATAAACAGTGCCTAGCACAGTGAAGGACTTAAATCATCATAAAAGTGCTGAAATGTCAACCCTGACTTTTAAGGCACAAAAGGAGGGAAATGGATAAAAATCAAAATCTTTGCAAGTACAGCAGTAAGTCAGGGATACATTACAGATGTGTTCTTTACACACACACACACACACACACACACACACTAAATGAAAATAATGGGAGACCTTCTACTTTTCCATTCACTCATTGATGATAATGGTAATACTCAGCACCACGTTGTAAACTGTCATGGTGTAGCTCAAGGATTAGTTAAATCTGCAAAACTACAAATCTAGAGATGATCAGTGTTTGGTTTTTTGTTTGTTTCTACATAACCTCAATATGCCCAGATATATTTGTTCAGAGTTCTAATAACATGTATTATATCCTATACAGTGTCTATGTGATGGACTGTGGGCTTATTCTTTACTTTTGAGTATTTTCACAGCACATAAATCCAATATGATAGGTTGTATGTCCAAAGCCCTCAAAAGTATCCTCTGAGCAACTTGTTAAAATATCACTCAGACCCAGTCCCCAGAAAGGCAGATTCAGGAATCTGGGTTTTCCTATATGTTTATGAGGTGATTCTAATGTATGTCACCTGCAAATCACACTTTGAAAGACGACTTAAAATAGTAGGTCTAAAAATGAGTCACAGTCGCCACTAGTGGCATCGCATTAAACATATGATCACGCTTTCTCTCTGGGAAAAAGAATTGGCTGTGAAGGGTAGGTGGGACTCAGAAGCAGTTTGAAGGAGAACAAAGATATAAAGAAGATTTCTTTTTAGAATGGAAGAAATTTGTAAAAGCCTATAAACTGAAGGAAATGAGTCAATGGCGAATGAAATGGTGATACTGCAAGGCTTGTAAATATAATATATGTGCAATTTATATTTGTAATTCCCAAGGAAAACCTGGCACCTAGTGGGCTCTCAAGTGCCTTAATCTTTGAACGCTCCTTTTGCATCAGAGAGTGAATTAGGTGAAATAGCTGAGGGAGTCTAACTCCGTACTTTCAAGACATGACTAGATAAGTCAAAGTTGGTAGGTATCACATGTAAAGTCTTTTTCCACTTACCTGACTCGAACCATGTGAGTATTGCAGTATTGGATACTTGAACCTCAGTTTCAAAAATGCAAAGTGTAGAGAGAATTTACTTCATGTTCTTGCACTGCACACCCCTATTCATAAAATGAGTTAATGATATTGACTCTATGACTAAAATGGCTACTAGTATTTCAAAACATAATAAATCATCTTGGCAATCCCTTGGTACTACTGAGGTTAAGGAGTAAAAATTCCTATATTGCAGGGGTTCTTAACAAGGGTTCCGGGGGCTTGAACTGAAATTCAAAAAGAACATTATTCTTGTGGGTGCGTGTTGTTGCTGGTGTGATATATTTATTAAATAATACACAGCATGGTGTGGACTTAGTAAGGGCTCCGTGGTTTTCACCTGACTGGCAAAGGGGTCCGTGGAACAAAAAAGGTTAAGAACCCCTGCTGTATTGGGACCAGATTTACTTATGTCCCATACAGAGTTTAGAAATATTCTTATATAAAAGCTTGTAGATACAGCCATTCTCTTCTCCAAATGGATCAACCAGACTCCCGGGGCATATCGAGGCTTCGGGGAGGCGAGGGCATCTAGTGCTGAGGTGCTTCTCTGTCCCCACAGGGGATAACTACTAGATGCATTTTGTTGTCAGAATGTCCAGCTTCTTAGGTCTTAAGAGAAAATCTAAACAGGGCTCTATGTCTAACACAGCAGTGCCAAGCACCATTGGAACACTGTAAGGTAGATGCTAGTTTAAGTACAATACATATTTCCACTAAAATTTTCAACAAATGCTTGACCAAGAATTGGGGACTATTTGAAGGGTAACAATTTTGAATAGTTCAAGCTTCCACATGAGCCTATTCTTGCATGTATTTAAATAATTTAAGCCACACATAAATCTCTCCCCCATTTTAGTTCACTCCACTTAATATGCCATAAGTTAACATGAATCAATATCCCCATCCCTTCACCCCTATACCTAATGAGAAAGAAACCAACTTCAGTAGTTGGTTGAGGTGAGATGTCCCCAATGAGTCCAGTGAATCACAAGGAGGACTAAAATTTCCTGAGAGTTATGTTGGTCTTTGTAAAAAATCTAAGCTCTCCTCCCATCTAAGTCTATAGAAGAATCTGACATATGGTCCTTGTGCTGCTTAATTGAACATTTCCTTTCCACTCCAGTTAACATACTTCATTTATTTGTCATTTCTAATATTTTAGCTAAAATTATGCCATTTTCTTCCTTTCAATTTGACTGATAGCATGAATTTTGATTACTAGAAAAAAAAATGATTCAGTCCTCTAAAGAAAGAATGAGGATCTAATCAGCAAAAAATCCTGAAAGAACCTGACATTCTCTTTAGGGGATGATTGGCTGCCCATAAATGGGAGCATGTGTGGGAAACTTCCTTAAGTCTCAGCTATTTGATTAACTTGTAAAGGCTAAGATCAACTGACAAATTCAATTATACATTCAAATTATATTTCTGAATTGGCTTAATTTTTTAAAGTGATAAATGAACCATAGGGGAAAAATTCCATTACAATATGAACAAGTAGAAATAAGTCCCACCATTAATGCTATGCTTGTGCTCACAAACCTCTATTTCTCTTGATTAGCAAGATAGGTTTAATGAACACAAATATCTGGTTTATAGGCCAACCATGATGTTTACTTTCTAGGGAGGGAAAGCTGTATAGCTGACAAAAGAGAGAAAAAAGTGATGATGTTCTTGAAAAAATAATATAGAAAATTATTTGTCTAGAGACTACCTCTAAAGGCACAGAATTTGTTAATGACTGCCTGGTAGGAGCAATTCAGGGAGAAGCCATTGTTGATTGCAAAAGACATTTCTGAGTAAGAGTCTTATGCAGTCACATAGTGATAAGTCACATGTTTAATGTTAAACATTTACCCCCTTTGGAGGCTTAATGTACCATAGTCAGAAAAAAAGAGAAACACTTCCTGTATAATCTCCTATTAAAAGTTGAACCACTGTCAGCATTTGAATACAGTCAGTCCCAAATTTATGGAGTGGATTGGGACCATGGCTGTTGCACAAAATTAATTTTTATACAAAATGGAAATTAGTTATTTATCCTAAGAATGTTAATGAAAAAAATATGTAGTCTATTTGACTAATGAGAGACGATAAAAGCATACTACCATTTCTCCTTTTTCCTTTTAAATTGATACATTAATGTACTAAAAAACTCAAAAATTACATTTAAATTCATAAACATTATTTGAATCTTTTTTAGTCAGTCATTTTCATTTGTCAAAAATGGCATATTGAATAGAATTTTTACTCTATTAACAAGTATTATGGATTGCAGTCTATTTTATTACTAAAATTTTACGGTTTGAAATGGCCTCCCAACTGGCCATTTCATAAGATAGCTGTGAAGATAGTCACAGGATAGAATCTTTGGAAGTATTCTGAATTTCTTGAGTAAGCATCATGTTTGAGCACTTAATTTATGCCAGAACATGTTGCAGATTGGGAAACTGAGGCTCAGAGAAGTCAAACACAAGTGTGAAGTCACATAGTGTGGTGAAGATGGGTTTTGAGTGCTGTCTGTATGGTTGCAGAATGTGTGTCTTTCCTCATAGTACTTGAAATATTAAAAGAAAATATGCAGAAACTTGCACACAAATAGTTATAGTCACATCATTCATAAAGATCCAAAAAGTGAAAACAACCAAAATGTTCATCAGCTGATGAATGGACAGACAAAATGTAGCACATGCACACAATGGAACATATTCAGCATTAAAAATATGAAATTCTGATGCATGCTACAACATGTAAGAACCTTGAAGACATTATACTAAGTGAAAGAGTCCAGACACAAAAGACCCCATATTGTATGATTACATTTATATGAACTGTTTAGAATAGTCAAACGTATAAAGGTAGAAAGTAGATCAGTGGTTTTCAGGCACTGTAGGTAGGGGCAGTGGGGAGTGACTGCTAATGGTATGGGTTTCTTTTGGGAGTGATAAAAATATGCTAAACTTAGATTGTTATGATGGTTATACAATTCTATGAATATAGTAAAAATCATTGACTTACATCACTTCAGTGAGTGAATTTTATGGAATGTGAATTATATCTCAATAAAATATTTTAAAAAAGAAGACGTGCAATGATTTGGTCATTAAATGTCACAATGATCCCATGCATTTTCTTTATTTTACAATATTAACTAAATGGGTCCTGAGAGAAGACACGGTGTAAACCAATCATCACATCCAATTGAATGTGCCTGGGACCCACACCTCAACCAGAGTTGTCCTCACTCCCCCTCTACCCTTTGGCTTCACAGGAAATATCCAGGATTAGCCTTTCCCAGGCAAGCAGGAAGGGTACCTCACCATCTGCTAAGTGCTAAACTGTCAAGCTTAAGAATGCCCAGAAAACACAATTAATTCTGAGAAGCTGGCCATTAATAGTGGCATTTCAGTTGTATTGGTGGGAGAGATGTGGGTTTTAATGTAATGTATAAATTCGTTAACAAGTGTGCTATTCTTTTCAAAATAGTTACTAAAAGAGACTCTATGCATACTCTAAATGTATGCATATTGATTTACATGTTTATTTACTTAAATTATTTTCAAAATTTTTGATACTTTCTCTTGAAGAGTGGAAATAACGAATTATTTGGGGCTGAACTTTGCTTTTGAGATAGGCCAATAGTTATTTGAACTTAAAGCAGATGACTATGACCAGTAATCACGCTGAGTAATGCCACTGTGGTTCAAAAATTGGTGTTTATCTGGCTTTTCCAAAAGAAGAGCTTAAAACTATTTTGAGTAATAGCTGTGCAATTCATTTTAATATTCTGCATAGATTTATTGGGTATCAATAATTGTCTTAGACACTGGGAAAATGTACAGTTATATAAGGTAACACCAATGAAGAGAAGAGTAATGACCATTTACCAGCACTAAAATGTATAAAATAATTTTACAAAATTTATCTACAAAATTCATGTAAGACCTCTGCAAGTTTTTTTAAAAACCCCCTTTTAAGTGAATGTGAGGCTAATGTATACAAATAGTAAGAAATTTATAGAGTTAGAATTCAAAACTAGATGTTTGTACATACTTCTGGGCTTTTCATTTTACTTGGAAGTGATCTTGTACTACAATTTTAGGAGACAACACTTGTTTTGACACACCGATGCATATATGATGGTATTAATTCATTTCTTAATTCAAAATAGATTACAAGGAGGACAGTGTGGGGGCAGGGAGTTAAGGCTCAAAGTTTGCAGAGCTTCTGTTTAGAAAGATGGGGATGTTTTGGTAATGGATGGTGGTGATGGTAGCACAACATTGTGAACATAATTAACAGCACTGAAATAGATATCCGGATGTGGTTAAAAGAGGAAATGTTAGGTTGCATATATGGCAATAGAATAAATTTTTTAAGCAATCCATGGAACTTCACTATACGGTGAACCAAGCCCAAGTTAAACCATGGGCTGCAGTAACAGTGCAAACATAAAAATGTGCTTTTATCAATTATAACAAATGTACCACACCAATGCAAGGTGTTAATAATAGGGTGGTAAATGGGAATCCTGTATGTTATGCATGATTGTTCTATAACCTACAACTTCTCTAATAAAAAAATATTGAAGGGCTAATATGTGCCAGGGAGTATTCCAGATGCTGGAAATACAGCAGAAAACAAAAACAGATAAAACTCCCTGCCCTCCTGGAGCTTATCCTGTAGGAGGAAAAGATGACCTAAAATGAGATAAATTAGAAAAACAGGTGATATGGTAGACGGTATAAGTGCTATGGAGAAAAATAAAGCCGTAGGTGGGAGAGCAAGCCATGTGGGATGCTTGCAGAAGGAAGAATGGGCGCTGAGCCCTAAAGCTGGAAGGTGCTTGGCCAGAGAAATAACGAGGCCAGAGGATGAAGAAGGTGTCGATGCTTTACTGAACTTGGCCTAAACTCTGAGTGATGTGGCAAGCCAGTGTAAGCTTTTCAGGAGAGGAGTGATATGATGAAACTCTTGTGTAAAAAGATCACCATCCTGCTATGTTTAGACTCAAGTGGCACAAGGGCATGTTTCCTAAGGATCCATCTCATTAAGCTATGATGAGTGACATTCTCAGATTCTGGGCATTTTTGGTACTCCCCATGTCACACAGGGTGTTTCCTACTCTGCCCATTTATAAAGCCCTCTCCAAGTTCCCTGGGTGCAGCTGCTGTGAGCATATAAAAGGTTGCTTATGTGGAACCTAAAGTGGAAAGTGCCCCAAAGTGCCCGTCTCTGGCGGGTGCAGTGGATATGGGCAGAAGTGAGAGGAATGTCCACAAATTATGTCTTTACGCAGGAATAATTGTGGAGCAGTGTAAGGCGAGGGAATGAAGGATACTCCCTCCTCTCCCTCCATCGTTACTGCCTTCTGACTTTGGATTTCTTTCCATGACAAGCTATGCTCTTTATGTGACTATCAATCTGGGCTGAAATTTCAGTTTTATCTGCATTTTAAAGCTTGTCTTATGTTGAAAATTGTACCCAAGCAACTGAGATTTGGAACATGCTGTTAAAATGAACACATTTTTAAAAACACAGATTATTATGGTTTATTTCCCAAGTTGACACCACATATAATAAAAGCAGGGCTTCAACATTTGTTCATCAGTTGTAACAAATGTACCACTCTAATGTCAGAGGTTATTAATAGGGGAAAATGTGCAAGGGTGGTGGGGTGTATGGGAATCCCCTATATGTTTCAATGTAACTTTTCTGTACTCTAAAACTTCTTTAAAAAGAAAGTTTATTACATGAAAAAAGCTATATACATAGTCTCTTTTTTCTCCCATATTTTATATCTTTACTGATTAATTTACTATTCCCTCTACCAAAACACAGGAAGCCATCTAGATTGTACCAGTAAATAAAATGCAGTTTCATCCTAGGATTGTCTCACAATTTCAGGTATTAAACTTGAATCCTAATCACAAACCAAGATGAGGTCTTCCTAGTTATATGGGTCCCTGGATTCTTTTAGCATCTTGTGCTATCTGTGTGTGTGTGTTTTAATAAACAAGTTTTGTTTGCCAATAGACTTCAAATCCATGGTTTTAGAGCCTGTTCACATAGAAAGAGGGATCAAAAGGAAGTTTTATAAAGCTGGTAGGAAAGGACCAAGGAATAGGCCACACAGGGGTCCTACTTTTTGCCATTGCTCTTATCCTGGGGGACTGGAATTATTTCAGAGTGTGCCTCCTCTACCAACCATATTTCTTTAACCCTAGCCAACTATGTGGTACTAGATCATCAGATCTAGCAGACTCTAGAAATTATTTTTTCCATTTGCAATATGTGTGTTGGTGGGAAAGAGGAAGGGCTAGGAAGGTAGATGTGAGGGCAGAGAAAACCTGATGGTGGTTTTATGGAATTTGGCAGAAGCAGTGACAAGGGGCAGGGATGCATGGGAAGGATGGTCTACAGAAGCAACTAGGAGTACACGTCGTAGCCCCTGGTGCTCTCAACTGGTGCGCCTTAGTGGCCCTACCTGGCGATGCCACTGGTGCACCTGGGTGGGGTTAGCCGATGGTAGCAACACTGCCTGTTTCAAAAGGGCAGAACCAAGGACCTAAGCACAAGCTTAGGATTCTGCCTGGATTTGTCTACAAAGTAATCAAAGATGGCTCAGACAATAGAGGGTGATCAGAGTTCAGAGTGCAAGGCTATCAGCCCAGCTGTAGCAGTGGGCAAGAAGGGGCATGAAGAGAGCAGGGCAGAGCGTGGTGATTAGATGTCACGCTTTCATCTTTCATCTTCCGCCCTACTCCTCTCCTCAAAGAGGTGGTCAAGCCCCCACACACGGATGGTAGGCCATGTGACCCCCCACCATGCATCTCACTTTTTCTGGACTGTGGAGGGAGACAAAATAGGCAATTTTCATCCTTAGCAACTACTTATTGGGGAAAGCAGCAAGTATCAGCTGGCTAGGAGAAGAGACAATGGAAAGCTTCTGTTTTCTAGAGGGCCATCCAGGGATGAAGCGCCACGAGGATAATGGAATGAAATCCTGTTTTTCACAGCTAGAGTGAATGGCGTTCGTAAGGCTAAACTGCCTCAGGAATTCTGCAGCCAGGGTGTGTTCAGCCTCTCTGAATCACTCGGTCCTCTCAGTGTTTCTAGCATGTCTGGCAACGCTCATCTGACAGGAATAAATGCTGCCTGCCGTCCCTGGGTGCTGGCTCTCCTAGTCTAAATGAGGAGCTTCCCACAACTCAGTCAGGCAGAGCTTCTTCCTGCTTCACAGCCTCCATGCCTTGGAAATAGCCTGTCAGGTCCCATCTGCTTCATGAAGCTGCCAGCCCCCTGAGAATGGGACCTCCATTCTGATCTCCTGTCAGATGCTGGAATCCAGGAGGGAATAACCCTTCCAATCTGCCAGAAATTGCTTTTGTGATATCCAGGCCAGCCTGAGGGAACCACAATATAATAAACTCAGATGAAATTAGGTTTGTAAGTACACCACATGCTTCTCTAGGTGGCTTACAAAACTTCAGTTCACCTTTTGTAGTGAGGACTGCAAAGGCTTTAAATTTATAGCCATTAATAAGCAAAATTCTGCCTAACATAAATATTGCCTCCCATATCAGGCAGGTATGGAGAGAGCCAAGAACAGACAAAAGACTTTCCACCAGGGAAAAATGCAAGTTAAACTTTCACATCAGCTCCAAGCATGAATTAGATTACAGCAGGTGCAATTAGTTGGCATTACATTTATTGGAAACTTGAAAACAATTAGCAAGTGTCCTAGATGATATGACAGATTCATTAATCATTTAATATATTCCTGCAAATTGATTTATCAATCAAATAGCTACCTCTGGTTGAATAACTCATGGCTTTGCGTATGGCTCAGTTCATAACATGGATCTGTTTTTAAAGGAAACCAACAGATTTTTGCTTAATTGAGACCCCGCAGTTTCAGAATTTATATAGAATACATCTTGATCTCTCGCATTGTAAGCCATTATAGCAATAGAAAGGGCTCCCAATGCAGAATTCTAAAAGGGCCAGAAAAATGTTAGGGTTAGGTATACAAGGGGAAAATTACATCGACAGAGAGGACACATCCAGGAGATTGTCTTAAGGACAATGCAGCTAGACTTTGTCCAAGACAATTTAAAAATTTCCAGATGAGCAAGTAGGTTGCTTAGAGGTAATTTAGTCATCCTCCCAATAGAACCTCCGGCGGGTGACCTGATCATATCTCCTTAAATTGTTAAATTGATGGAGTGGTCACTTCCATTATATTTTGGAGTGGTTTTGATTATTGGAATTATTTTTATTGTGAGTAAAAGTTTTTGCCTCTTTGTCCTTCCCCTACCCCCACCCCCAGCCTACCTTCCCTGGTCCCAGAATTATACAGAATAAATCTTATAAATCTTATACTTCTTTCAGAGTTTAGCCTTTCTAATATTTGGAGACAGCTATCCTCACCTCCTGAGTTTACTCTGCTCAAGACTACTATTTTCAATCAGGATGGTTCTAAAACCTCTTCTCTGTCTCCATTTTCTGAATGCATTTCCATTTGCTAATGTTTCACCTAAAACGAGGTATCCAGAAGCAACTACACTGTTTGGAATTCTTACATATTTTAATGCAACTTAAACTTGTTTTGTCTTTATTTGAAAGCGTCAGCACATTGTTGACTCATTTTAAGCTTACTGTCAACTAAAAATCCCTAAGGCTTTTTCTTGTGATCGCTGTTAAACTAAATACATTCTAACCTGTACTGTATTTCAGGCTATTCTTACAGGTTTTGCTAGGAAGGAACCAAGCTTTATGTAAGTTTATTGTGGTGAGTAAAAGAGAGTTTTCTGGATTTGAATGTTTGATCTGCTTTTTACTAGCTATGACCAGATACAGGGAATTCAATCTTGCTGAGCCTCAATTTCTTCATCTTGATAATAGGGATCATCACTTCACCTATAGCATAGGATTGTTATTACAATGTTTCTTGGTAGTGCTTGACACATAAGAAGCATCCCATGATTGTAAACTATTATTATTATTTTGAATGTTCACTCTGCCCTTCATCACATTGGTTATGTTTCTTCCCGTGTCTACTACTTCTTCATGTAAGGCAGAGATAAATACGCTGAATACAACTGATCTAAAAAAACCATGCCCATAATTTAAGACTTAAGCTGCTTTTTCACTAGCTACCAGGAAACTCAGTCTCCCTTCTTATAGAGTTAGAGGTAATGCTATTCTTTAAGAAGAGGAGCGTCTTAAAATAAAACCAGGTACAAAAAAGAAAAAAGTCCTTTAATATGCTTAATCATTTAATTTAATTTTATTTTATTGCTTTATTTTATTTAATTATTTTTTCAGCTCTCATTATGTCCCAGGTAAAGTGCTGGGGTCAGAAGAAAATCTTGCGCCATGGTGCTGTGGTGGCCAAGTTCTGGGTAACTTGTTACTCGTCAACCAGTCATTTATATTGCCACTCTGCTACCTGCTTCCACATGCCTTGATTCCTCTATCCAGCCGCTTGAGTCTGCATTGCCTTGAAATAGTCAGTTTATTCATTTTCTTCCCTAGATTTTCCAGATTTTCTGGTCTCTCTGCCTGGACTTCTGCTATTCACACTTTTTCTTAGGCCTCCCATAAAGCAAAGAAAACTGTCTCAGCTACCACAGAATCAGCTTCAGTTAGAATGGAACCTTACTCATTGACATTCAAGATATAACAGTGGTTAAGAGATTAAGCCTTTGAATCAGAGGGGTTTGAGTTTGAATTCCAACCTCCCCACTTATCAAGGGTGGCCTGGGGTAATATTTAACCTGATTAAGCCTCATTTCCTTATCTGCAAAATGGGGATAATAATATTACACAGATCTTATAGCTATATTGTGATGACAAAGTGAAATAAAGCATTGAAAGATGTTTAGATAATTCTTGGCTATAGTTATTATTATTAGATTTTTTATTCAATTCATTTAAACATATTGATGTCCCACTAGGTACTAGGTCCTGGACCACACAGATGGACACAACAAACAGGATTCCTGCTCATGGATTGGTGAATCCATCGTCATCGCTGTCATAGTCCTCATTGCCTTGTCTTTGTCATCACCATCACCATCATCATCAATCATCAGTTAGTCTAAAGATCAACAGTACATGCGGGTCTCTCAGCTTTTCTCTGATGCTTCCACAACTTCTATGGCTAGTTCTTTCACTTTTAAAAAATTTTTTTCTACCTAATATGCTTAATTAAATTGTTTCCATCAACTCTTTTTTGGTCATTACTAATTTGAACTTTATTGATCACCATCTCTTTAAGTGTTCAAAATTCTGAGTTTAAGAGTGAGTATTATGATTTTAGTGTGGCTCAATAAAAAACTTATCGGTCTTCCCCCCTCCTTGGAAATCTTTTTATAGCTTTGGAAAATCAGGACATATCTGCCTGTTTCTAATCTCCTAATGCTTACATTTCCTATTTCCCCAAGTGTTATTAATAACATTTCAGCCATTTTATTCATAAACTTTTTCAATAAGCTGGGATGCAGTTTCTACTAAGCAGGAGAGTTAAATTCAAAAAGTTTCTAGGTACTCTTCTTTCCTCCAAGTATAGTTTTAATTCTCTCTTACCAATGATTTCCCTCCTTACATAAGTTCATGACAAAGAACATAAAAAGATAGCAGCTGGGAATTCCTGCATTTTCAGTGTCATCTGATATTATTTTTCAATTATTTTAAGAGTAGATTATCATATCTGTATCTTGTTCTGAACATAATAAAAAATAATTTTTGTTATTCTGTTTATTTTTCACGGGTCTCAGCTTGCTATACTTAATAATACCTGAAAGACCTTGATCTTTTATATTCCTTTATATGTATATATCTTTTTCAATGAGAACACATCAGAGAACTCTGTGCATCCAGATTCATTCCTCTACTTAGCCAACTCTTCCTAGTATTATTTATTAAATCCATCTTTGTGTGTTCAGGAAATTGTTCTGGAAAGCCTTTGATTTATTTCTGAGACATACTCCTTTTAAGAGCTTTTGGCCATTGGCTCACATCTATCTTTTAACAGAAACTTTTTTAAGAGCAGAGGACACATTTGTGACTAAATCAAGCATTTTCCATGTCTATTATAAACATTAGATAATATTATCACATTCACAAATAGTTTCCATGATTTCATTTAACTGCTAATTAGTTCCTCTTGGGTGGTCAGAATTAAGTGCAGTTAACAGTTTCCTCTGTTGCTTCCTATCCCTGCTGGGAAGTAAAATCATCAGGAAGGAAAGTA
>JAQZBX010008867.1:0-47214 GCA_029593785.1 Cabassous unicinctus | reverse complement strand
AAAAGAAAAGAAAGAAAGCTATGAGGGGGTCCAGGCAGCCAAACCCACAGAAGTTAAACCACTCTCCACCTTCTGTCAGAGCCCTCCCTCCCTCAGATTATGTTCCCACGAGCCAGCAGGCAGTGGGATTTGCGGATGTAGGATCCGCGGCTCCAGCCAGCCATTTTTTGTGCGGGTGGGGCTCAGCCCTCCGTGCTGACCACCAAAGGCAGGCCCAGAACTCACGAATCTCCACCGATCATTCCACACCATGGATCCACCAGCTGCTAGACAAACCAAGGCTCCCACTCCGCGCACCCACAGCTCAGACCCTCGGGTGGGGCCTGCGTCCACAGTCGGCCATCCCGGGAGATCTGAACCATGAGCAACCACCTAGATCGACGCCATCTTGGTCCCTAATCACCCAATAAGATTAAGTGCTGATTTCTCACCAGAAACCATGGAGGCAAGAAGACAGTGGTATGATACATTTATGATAATGCAAGAGATAAAACTTCCAGCCAAGAATCTTATTTATATCAAGACTATCTTTCAAAAATGGAGGTGAGTTTAAAATATTCACAGATAAACAGAAACTAAGATAGTTTGTAATTAAGAGACCTGCTTTGCAGTAAATACTTAAGGGTGTGCTACAGCCTGAAAAGAAAAGACAGAATAGAGAGGCCTGGAAGAGAGTCTAGAAGTGAAGATTGTATCAATAAAAGTAACAAAAATATCAAAAGAGCTGTGAAAATAAAATATGACAGATAAAACCCAAATATTCAGGAATAAACTTAACCTACGATGTAAAGCACTTGTTTTCAGAAAACTGAAACTCATTGTTAAGTTAAAAAAAAGTCCTAAATAATTGGAAGAACATTCCATGCTCACAGATTGGAAGACTAAATATCATTAAAATGTAAATTCTAATCAAATTGATACAAAGATTCAATGCAATCCTGATAAAAATTACATCAGCATTTTTTGAATAAATGGAAAACATGATTATCCAATTTATTTGGAAGGATAAGGAGTCCTGAATAGCCAGAAACATCTTAAAAAGGAAAAGCAAATATGGAGAACTCTCATTTATAGTCTTTAAGTCATATTACCTAGCTACAGTGGAAAAAAACAGCATGGTTCTGGCATAAAGACAGACACATAGACCAATGGAACTTCATTGATGGTTCAGAAACAGACCATCATGTTGTTGTCGGTGTAAGGTGCAAAGGAAGAGTCAGACAAGTTGATGCTTATGAAGCAGAGGGCTGCAGCTCACTCAGGCAAAACAGCCCTGAGATCACTGTGACCCTCTCTTTTATTCAGCTTACAACAGTGCATATTATTCTCAGAATAGCCTAACCTTGCCTACAATCTGTTGTGTTCTTACTTCAGCAAGAACACTTCCTTCTCTGGCAGCCTACTAAGAAGCATAAGTATGAACATTGTTTCTTGCCCTAAATGCCTTGGTTATCACTAGTTTCTCAGCTTGGTGCATGAGAGCACTACCTGTTTCTGAGTTCCCAGACAATCTTTCTTGAGAATTCAGACAATAATATCTGTGTGGTGAATTCATTCCACTCTGCCTCCTCCCACTGATATCTGCAGTATGCACTGTTCTTGGAGACATTTACTAATGTTTCTCTGCCAGCAAGCATGCTTTTTAAATGCTTAATGCTTTATACTCTGACTCTCAGCATTTTCTCCAACATTTCCCCCTTTTCTGTTTTTTTGTCCAGGGTGACTGTGCCTGTCTTAGGTTGCCCTCCACTGAAGTTCTTACCCATCACTGGCCACCAGCCAAGCACCATGGACAGGGGTTAGAGAGTCAAGGGTTTCAAGCAGAATCAAGTTGTTGGCATGGCTGGTCTTTTCCGCTCTGTTAATGCAGGACAGCAGGGCTTTGCGAATGTCTCCTAATACAGTTAAAAGTAGCAAAGCACCAATGATCACCACGCCAAAGTTACTAGAGAAGAAATGATCTAAAATGGACATTAATGTGGTATAAGTATAATCATTTGGGCTGAGAAATTGATTAAATTAGTCAGCTAAGCCTGAAGGGTTTTCTAATAGATTTTTCATTTCTTTTATATTTTGAAAGATTATCTTAATTTTCTAACTTTGTCCCTAATGGAGTGTTCTTGTGTATCTCTGGCAAAGTTTCTTGCCAGGTGCTATTAGAATTTATCTATCCCATTTTCCCTGAGATTTCTAAGGTGTTGCTAGCCCCTAGTCCTTACTTTTGACCCTGTATCTTGCCCAAGACTTCTTGTGCTTTACTCAATCTCACTGACTCAACGTATCTTGCTTGCACTGGCTCAACATATCTTGCCCGAGATGTCTTGTGCTATATTTAGTTTTAGTCTTGCTAAACAACAGGATTTTGTTCATTACTCAATCTCGCAGACTCAAAGTATCTTGCTTGCACTAGCTCAACGTATCTTGCCCGAGATGTCTTGTGCTGTATTTAGTCTCTGCTTCCTTCAGGTCTGGAGATGGGGAGAGACATCAGACTTTTCCTATCCCAAAGGCCACCATAAATCTTCGGTGGGACACCCTGCCAGTCAGAGAAGGGGTTTCGGGTTCTCTCCTCATTCCCGAGATCCTGGAAAATAAAAGTTCTGAAGAAAGAGCGTTGGAATAGAGGTACCAGTAATTATCTATATATGTTAATTATCTATATATGCTTGACTGTGATCAATTCCAAGGATGAGTTCCTGTTTTCAGGTTCAATCTAAGTTAATTTAGCTCCTTGTTTCTTCCTTCATTCCCCCCTTATTTTTAAATTGCAATAGCATGATGTGCATTGTCGCAGATTGCTGGTGCAGTAATTGGTTAAGTTGTCATGATATTCTGCAGACTAAACAATATAGAAAACAAAATATTATTACAATTATACATATGAACATAACAGATCCTGATAAACCATGTAACCATTGTGTAGGATGTAGTTATTTTAACCCATTCATTAACCTTTTCAAAATATGTTCCCCAGTCATACCTTGTAATTGTTTTACAAATGTTTGATGTATCTTCTGTTGCAAGCATAAAATTTCCTTAGTTAAATTATCATAATTTAAAAGATGTTTTTTTACCGAGTCCCAAGGAAACTCAGTTGTATTGTAAAGCACAGGAGTAATACAATAAGATGTTTGATTCCAATCACATTTCATCTTCATTTGTAATTTCATAGCTTGAATCTGATCTCCTAACAAAATAACAGTTTGTTTTAGATCTGCTATTTCTTCAAGTATTTCTGAATCTATTTGTCTTTGAGTTCCCCATAACTGTTCTGAATTTTGTTGCCGTGTTTGCACAAAGTCAGCAGTTTGAACTCCTTGTTGAAGGGCTATTCCTGCAGTGGCTGCTGTTGCTGTTACAGCTATAATACCCATAATTACAGCTATTAACATTCCCATGAATCTTCTTGCCCTTTTCAACAATCTTTTAGATATTGAAGTCAATATCCCCATAACTGGGGTATCCTGCCATTCTCGATTCATCTGTACAGGTAACCACACTCCAATTCTTGCTCTTAAGATGTAAAGACTAGAGGTAATTAGGAAACTAATAGAGCTGTTAATACATGTATATAAAGAGCAGTTGTTCAGACATTCTATTGCCCCGTTACTATTATTCCAAGCAATATTACCCAATAATAAAACATAAGGAAGACACACACAAGCCCTAACCCATTTTGTATTATTATGAGTAAGGGTAAAAGTATAATTAGTACTTATATTAGAAATGCGCCCCTGCCAAAAACTAACAGTGCAGAAAGATGAGGCTAATTTCCACAGATGTGGCTGAGTGGTATGTCCTACCCTGAAAGGATTAGGTGGTTTAAATCTTCCCACATGCCTGATAATGGAATTATTTGCCTGTGTACTTATGCTTTGGTTCTCCTTATGCCATTTCAAGTGGAATGGCTGGCCCTTTCCATGAGGAGAACCTTCAGGGCTCCAATCATTAATGATTCCATAGGAATTATTAATTAACACTCGTGGTTCTGAGCCATGACACACTGCCCATGGAAACACGGGAGTGTTAGCATACACATAAGGAATCTGGCACATGGGAACCCCCACAGGAAAAGGAATTTCATTTTGAGGAATATTGCCTCTAAATCCTTGCTCTGCAAATGCATATATGGAGTGGTGATTGTGAGTATCATTTTTCTCAATACTTACCAATAATTGATAATGCATTTTCAAACAATGATCTCCCTTTCCAAAACATATGGGCATGCCTTCCACTCCTGTAGTGAGATTATTAACCAATTGTCCTTCCTCCTCAGGCTTCAACGGTCCATGGGTGTCAAATGGCCCAGGAAATTGGACAGTTAGATTATTATAAACCATAATTGGAGGATCTGTCCAGGACACACCTCTTAGTAGAGGTGGATTAGGTATATGGGCCCAATAGGTATAATTACCATCATTATGACCCCAACCTACCCATATAGTAGTAATGGCTAGCATGGCCAAAAACAGAGTTTCAGGGTTGAGAGATATTCCGTGACATCTCACCATCACCTCTCCTTCTTGGGTTAATTTCTTTAATTTCTCCCATGTAGGTGTTGTAGCATTTTCAGTTTTCTTAATAGGGAATCTGAAAGTATTCTGGGTTTTATTTACTTCCATTCCACATCTCACCTATTTCATTTCTTCATCCATGGACTGTTGAGTTTTCATGACATAATTTTATTCTCTTATCTGAAACCCACACCTTGGCTGTACCTCGTGCCCCACGTTGGTTGCCAGTATGTTGCTGTCAGTGTGAGGCACAAAGAATGAGTCAGACAAGTTGATGTTTATGATGCAGAGGGCTGCAGCTCACTCAGGCAAAACAGCCCTGAGATCACTGTGACCCTCTCTTTTATTCAGCTTACAACAGTGCATATTATTCTCAGAATAGCCTAACCTTGCCTACAATCTGTTGTGTTCTTACTTCAGCAAGAACACTTCCTTTCCTGGCAGTCTACTAAGAAGCATAAGTATGAGTATTGTTTCTTGCCCTAAATGCCTTGGTTATCACTAGTTTCTCAGCTTGGTGCATGAGAGCACTACCTGTTTCTGAGTTCCCAGATAATCTTTCTTGATAATTCAGACAATAATATCTGTGTGGTGAATTCATTCCACTCTGCCTCCTCCCACTGATATCTGCATTATGCAGTATTCTTGTAAACACTTACTAATGTTTCTCTGCCAGCAAGCATGCTTTTTAAATAGTGAATCCTTTATGCTCTGACTCTCAGCATCTTCTCCAACACCATCATATCTATGGTCAAGTGTTTTTTGACTAGACTGAGAAACCCACCTAGTTCTGACAGAATAGTCCATTCAAGAAATGGTGCTGAAAAAACTGGATATCCATGGGAAAGGAAGGAAAGAGGAGTCCTATCACACACCCTATACAAAAGTTAACTCAAAGTGTATCAAATACCTAAATATAAAAGAGAGAACCATAAAGCTTCTTGAAAAAAATTTAGGAAAATATCTTCAAGACCTGGTGATAAGTGGTGGATAATTAAAGTAGATAAGAGGAAGACTGAGATGGACTACTGAGGTTTAATGTGTGTAGAAGTTTTAATTATTTTTACTGTAAAAGTGTGGAAATATATAGTTGATGGTAAAACATTATATTGAGTAACAACTGGTTTATAAATGGGGATGTGGCTGAAAAAGTTACCCTAGGTATGTCAATAAGAATTGACAGAAACCTATAGAATAATCTAGGGACTGAATAGCACAGTAAACCCTGAGGTAGATGAGAACACTGGTTGATGGTACAGATGCAAGATTGTCCTTTGTGAAGAAGAGCAGATGTACACCACTCTTGCAGGGTGGTGGGAATATGGAGAAGCTTGGGAACAATACAACTGGAGTGCCTATGGAGCTTAATTAACAGTAATAATGTAATACTCTTGCATCTTTGCCAAAGATATAATGTGTTGGTGATGGGGGAGTTCGAGGATGTGTGCCAAATATATGCTATGGAACTAGTAGTTATCTGATGATGTTGTCTCATGGTCTGTGGCAGACGTTCCAATGCAGGTTGGGGTGGTGATGGATGGGTGTTTTTTGGGAAATCTGCAAATGTGCATGATTGTTTTGTAGGTTTTCTACTTCTGTCATAAAAAAATGTATTTAAGAATCAATAACAGTGTGGGTTGGGGGAAAAATACAACAAATATAAGATAAATGATAACTATATTTAGTTGTGAGATTTTGACAATATTCTTTCATAATATGTAACAAATGTCTCATTACAATCCAAGGTGTTGGTGGAGGGTTGATGTATTGGAACCTTGTGTGATGTTATGAATGCTTGCTTTGTAAATTTACAACTTTTACTATGCACTTATTCTTTATGTATGTTCATGTATAAACGATATAAAAAATAATAATAGGGTGGGTGGGGATAAAATACTTGGTTAGTATAATATTTTTAGGATGCTTTTAAATCATTAGCTAAAAATGTTTAACAGCAATGCAAGTAATTGGTGGTAGGGTGAAGTATGAGAGCCCTGTGTGTTGTTGCTTATGTTTGTTTTGTAAGTTCACAGTTGTTGCTATACATTTGTTCTTTATGTATGTTCATGTATGGGTGATATACTTCAATAAATTAAAAAAAACAAACAGAAAAATGAAACCAGGAGCCTGTGGCATATGCAAATGATTGAAAATTTTCTCATTTAAAATTTTTCATATAATAGTAGGAACCTATTAAAATTATAGTAAATATTTTTTTCTAATTGCCTATTAAGTTTTCATTTCAAAAGAGGTACAAATTCTTGAACACTGTTTCAACATTACCTCTACTTATAAATTTGATATTAATGCCATACATCTTTCTTAAACTTTATTTCCATCAGAATATAAAACTAACAAAATATATACAAACTATAAACAAACTAACAAAAAAACAATAAAATATTCTGAATCAGAAAACAGCAAATTCTACATGTATTTCAAACTGATGGGAGATTTTCTTAACTTGTTAATGGTGATAATCATTCCAAAATGTGAATCCTTGGGATAACTTATGTTAATATTCACATATTGAATTCAATTTCTCTTTGTCATCTTCCCCTCTCTAAAATGCCATATTTCCTGCTTTTGCTAAGGCAAAACAGGACCTGTGGGTAGGCAACCTACTTCAAACTAAGATGTCAAGGATCACAAAATCAATTCCACTTCGAAAACTTACAAAAGATATTTGGTTTTCCTATCTATTCATTTCATTTTGGTATTTTATTTTTGTAAATTATTAGAACATTTTAAAAATGCAGTAAATGCAAAGAATGGTTTCACTGGAAAAGGCAATTTGGCAATACAACTAGTTATCACATTTTCTTTAGGAAGTAAGCATTAAAGCTGATTCTGATTCATGAAATGAATAAAATAAAATAAAATAAAATAAATAAAATCACAAGTTCATAAAATGGTACAAAACAAAATGGAAACATCAGAAGAAAGTATGTCAAAGCAAGAGGAAAAATATATTTTTTATTTTATTTTGATTATAAAAGGTGATAATATTTGAAGAAAATTCTGAAAGCTAAAGACAAGCAATGCTACAAAGAGAAGAGAATATTGTTTGCTGTTTCTTAAATTTGATACTATTTTGGGATGTGTGCTTTTTACTAGCTTGGTTGAATATGCATGTATATATTTACTTTTTAAAAATTACTTTTTAAAGTATTTAAGTAAGTTTTCATACTAGTAATTTAATTTTAACCATATGATTTGTTTGGCTGGATGTTATTCTATGGTGTAAATTTGCTAAAATAACAGATATTTATATTTTGAATATTGAGTTTGTATTCATGTATGTTCCTTTAAAATGTGACTGTGCTGAATTTCAATGCAAAATATCTTTCTGCTTCACTAATCTTTTTATTGTTAATACAGAATTTAACTTTGGAAGTTAGCATGTACAAAATTAAACTCAACTTTATTTTACCACCAACTTAAAGTTAATAATAATAATGCTATCTTACATAATAGGCTTCCAATTGACTTGGAAAAATCAACAACTTAGGATCCTCCTTGTTGTCTCACTCCATCATTTTTCATATCAATCACTAATCCTTGCTTATTTTTGCTACCAAATTCTTTTGGATTACTTTAACATAGTTTCATCTCCAACACCCATACTGAGTTTGCATATCTGTATTTTGGATGCCATAGTAATCTCCTCATAGGTCTGTCCACTTTTCCTTAGGTCATCTTGTAAACCATATTACATGGCCCAACCAGTGGGAACCTGTTCTAACATTAAATATACTTTGTTTCCTTCCTTCATAAAAATGATCAAAAGCTTTGCATTGTTTTAACAACGTAAATTAAACTGCTGATCCTGACCTAGAGACTCTGTATTACTTCTCTTATCTCCATGCTCCCTATTATTGACAGCATTAAACCCCAAACTATTTGTCATATCAATATATACTTGCCATTTTCCTTGCTAAGAACATCTATGGATATGCTGCTCATTCCACCAGACACAATCTCCCCACACAAAAATCTGGTTGCGTTCTTGTCCTTCAGGATCTTCCATTATGCATATCTTTTTTAAGGAAGTTTCCTTGGCCTTACTGAAAAACTCAAAGCTCTGTGAATCACCTTCTTCCAATCATCAGGTATCTTTCACTCAAACTTTGTTCAGCACAATTACATATATCTTATATTATTATAATTCCATGTGATTTATGTAATTCATATAATTTCATTTTATAACTAAAATTGAACCATGCCACATGTTTCAAAAATCAACCCCACATAAAGCAAAAATATTCAGAAATACATGTACATATACATATATAATTTACAGTATGTTTCATACGAGGATAAAGCGAGAATTTATTTTTTAATTGAATGTTTTTCATTTTGAAATTATGCTCAATATTCAACACTCTGAATATTTCATTTCTGAAACTTCAGTCAGGTCTGCAAAGAATAAATTTGTATAAATGTTTTAAGCAGGAATGTGTATGTGTGTGTATGTGTTTGCATATATGTGTGTGTATGTCCATATGATTATTTTCAGAAGTTTAATTGTTAGTATGAGAGAAAATGCATTAATATTTTAACACATATTGAAAAATTGTCCTCATTTGGAACTATAAAATTTGTACTCCAGCACCATGTTTAATGTTCAACAGCCATGAAAGAATGGCATTTACTCTGCAGTTTATTAAAAGATATCATTTTCAAAATGTTGGATATTGTCTATCTGATAAGTGAGAAATGTTTGGATGTTTTTAGTTAGTATTTTCATTATGAACAAATATGGTATTTCACCTATATATTTAAGAGTCAAAGTTATATGTATTTGATATGTGTAAAATTTTTATTCATATAAATTTTTTCATTTTCAGTTTTTTTATTGTAGCTTTTCTTTCCAATACCAATATTTTTATAAGCGCAATTAATTGTTGGTTAATCTGATTTTCAAATATTTTGCCCAATTGCTAGTTTTAAATTCTTTATTTTTCCGTGAAAAATTATTTTATTTTAATTTAGTTGGATAATTTTACATTTATTTTTGTCTTTTATATTTTAAACCTGAGACAGAAATTCCTCCTTAGCCAAAGTCTCAAAGGTTTCACCATGTTTTCTTCCAGAACTCTCACTTCTTAATATTAAGGATAAAAGAAATATTTAGTTTTTCATTTTCTTTTGGTAGTCTATTATGTGATGTGTGTTGTATATTATATATGTATATATAATAAAAATATATTCATCCCAACATTGTGAATCAAATAGTCAATGATTATCAACTATTATATTCTGATTAATATTGGATCCTTTATAAGTAATCATGTACTTTTCCATTAATCTTTCTAACTATTTGAGTTTTAATCCACTTTACTCAATCATTGGAGATTTAAGGTATATTATTATTGCTAAGAGAAATTGCACATCGTTGTTCATATTCTTCAGAGATTTATTAATTATATTTGACTTTATTTCTTCATTTAAACATAAAAGCAGCCTATATGTATTAGAGTTTATATTTCAATTAAGAATCATATGGCATATATCATCTAATTAGGGTGAACTGATATCATTAAGACAATGAGGTTTTGTTTTCCCAAGAGGGAAATCTACAATTTCTCAATAATATTCTTTTGTAATTCAAGAATTAGCTTACCATTTTACTCTTTAGCATGAATGTATTTCTGACAACTTCATGGTTTCTTATTTATAAATGAATCTTTTCTTTTATTATTTTTCTAAATGTATTTTTCACCTAAATGTGCTCTCTATTTCAGCATATTAATATCCATCTCATTACCTTAGGAAATATCCTCAGAGATTTGATTAAGATTTCAGGTGGTTCAATAAGTTTCCAGGTAAATAATAATTGTATCTGAGACATTTCCACTGCTGACATAATAAAAGAGGAGTTTTCAACATATGCTCTAAGGCACTTTATTACTCTTCATTCTGACCAATATCTCTGAAGAGTTTACTCCATTTTTGGTTATTCTGGAGTGGCTTTATTTTGACTATTTTTTGCAGAATATTTTTTTGTCATATCAAAATTTAACTTAAGTTTTCTTCCCCTTGTTGACCTCTGCCAACACTTTGGACATATATTGTCATAACCTTGATATTACGGCTTTTCTTCTGGATTATTTTAAGATTTGTAAAATATTTGTTCTTAGTTATTCCTAAGATTATTCTAATACCATGAATTGTAAATTTTAAAAAATTGTCTCAGCAAAATTTGGGGAATGGAGAGCGAATAGAGGCAATTTTTCACGAGAAAATTTGCAATAAAGAATAAAATGCAATGTCTAGAAAAACTCTGTAGTCTTTTTTTGTTCAAGTTGATAAGTTGATTGTAACCTCTGTATAGAAAAGCAAAATACTTAAATAGCTAAAAAAATTTTAAACTGAGAAACAAGTTGGAGTACACACAACACCTGAAATCAAGAATTATTATTAAGCAACAGGTACCAAGACAATTCAATACTGAAATAAAAGCAGATACTGTTAAGAAAATGAAAAGAAAAAGAACAACACTAGTGGAAAAGATTTGCAAAACATACATCTAAAAAAGGACTTGTACCTAGAATTATAAAGAATATCTAACACTCAATAATGTAAAAGAAAATGTTATAAAATGGGCAAATATATTTGAAAATATTTGTAAAATATGTAACATTCTCAAAGGAATATGGTAGGTTTAAATTTGACTGAATTCATAATTATATTAAATGTACCAAGAACTTAAGATCAAGAATACATTTCTGGAAATATAACAACATAAATATGCCATTTACAATTAGTTCACTTCAAATATTAGGACAGAAATTGGCTGACAGCAAAAAGATTTAAAGGTATCTTCCATAACACATAAACCAAAAGAAACCTCATATAGTTTTAAGAATATCTGACAGTGGGGATTTTTAATTATTAATTTTTTATTAAAGAAGTTGTGAGTTCACAAAACAATCCTGTGTGATATGCAGAATTCACATAAATCACCCATTCACCAACACATTACATCACTGTCAAACATTCATTACAGATTATGAAAGAATATGATGAGACTATTACTACTATTTATGGTCCATAGTGTACACCTGGTATATTTTTAACATACATGCCCTAATATTAACACTAAGTATTATTATCCTTTTGTTATTGTTCATGAAGGAGCAAAGCCATATTTGTACTGGTAACCATAGTCCATCTTCCACCACATGGCTCACTGTGATATACAGTCCCATGTCTTGTACATTCAATCCAAAGTGTAAACTCAGTGGCTTTCACATTCATTACAGAGTTGAGCAGTCATTACTCAGTAAATCATTGAACATTTTCCTTAGTCCAAAAGAAAAAATCCCATAACCCCCTATTATTGATACTTAGTCTTGATATATTACCTTCCTTGACGTTCATGCATGAGTATTACAATATTGTTATTAACTGTAGTCCATAAGTTCATTAATTGTATTTTTCCCATGCATCACTATATTCTTACTAGATTTTAATAGTGACATACATTTGTTCTAGTTCATAGAAGAACATTCTTGAATTTGTATTATTAATCACAATTCTCATCCACGTTGTAGTTAACTTTGTTATTCAGTCCCTAGATTATTCTCTATTTTTATTTCAATTGATATTTACATCCCTAGAGTACCTCCTTTCAATCACAATTCCATTTATAAACCAGACATGTTAGTTATACTCTCTACAATGTGTTACAATCAACTTTATCCATTTCCACAATTTTACAGTCAATCTATTTAAAAATTCTAAACACATTAAGCATCCGTATGTCTCCTCAGTCCTCATCCTATCTCCAAGTAATGTATAGTCTAGGTTTTAACTCCATATTTTTATTCTTTTATTAAGAACTAGTTAGTAAGTCCCTGCAATATTTGTCATTTTATGTCTGGCTTATTTCACTTAGTGTATTAGTCAGCCAAAGGGGTGCTAATGTGAAATACCAAAAATGGGTTGCCAGGGTTCAGGCTTCTGGGGTTCCTCTCTTCCCAGGGCTGCATTTCTCTCCAGGCTTAGCTCCTGTTTCCTCCACAAGGTCAGCTGTAGACGATCAGGCAAAAGGCTTGCTTCTCTTCTCCTGGGGCCTTCTTTCCAACATCAAAACTGCTTCTCAAAAGACTGCTACAACTGTCCTTTGCCTTTCCTTTTATATTCGATTCCCCACCCACCAGGGGTGGGGCTCAATGCCCTATTCATAACTTACTCATGCCCAGATTAACAGATCAGTTTACAAGCATGATCTGATTATATTTTTGGAATTCATAATTACATCAAATTGGCCAATGGCTACACTTAGCATAAGTGAGCCTCTAGTTTCATCCATGTTATCATATGTCCTAATTTCATTTCTTCTTACAGAAGCATAGTGTTCCATCATATGTGTATATCACATTTGGTTTACCCATTCATTGGTTTACAAACATTTGTGTTATTTCCATCTTTTGATAACTTTGAATAATGCCATTATGAATATTGGTGTGCAAATGTCTGTTCACATCACTTTAAGTTCTTCTGGATATATTCCTAGTAGAGGGATGGCCAGATCATGCAGGAGTTCTGCATTTAGCTTCCTGAGTAACCACCTGCCGAGGCCAGCTCAGCAGTACAGGACCTAAAGTAAAGGGGGGTATGCAGGCTAAAAAGAAAGTTAAGAAACAAAAGAGACAAAGGGAAAGAAACAGCAGGGGGCAAGTGGACCAGGAGGAGCTGCAACCTCAAGGAACTTGGACAGAATTCAGCTTTATTTTTATATGCATGATACAGATAGTATCATAGTGGTTCAGCAGTTTTGCACACAAAGTTCCTGCCTGAGCACAGTTGAGCTCATTAGATAACAGACAAGGGAATACAGAGACTTTTGCAGATATTCTATCCTAAACGGAATTCTAAGAACATTCTAGCCTGGCCTAGTGTGTTAGTTTTCTACTTTTTAGCAGCTATGCCAGCTCAATTGTTTAGCTGTGACCTTGTGGACTGTTTTTAACAGTTCCAGGGGTCTACTTTGTAGGGGCTCCCAGCAACCACCAAACTGTCTTCCACAGAGGCAGCACCATTCTTCATTCCCACCAACAGTGGAAGACGGTTCCTATTTCTCCACATCCTTTCCACCAGTTTTTATTTTCTGTTTTAATTTAGCAAATCAATTTTATTGATACATATTAATAAAGCATAAATCCATCCAAAGTATACAATGTTATTTAGAATAATCACATAGTTGTGCATTCATCACTTCAATCAATTTTAGAGCATTTTCATTATTCCAGCAATAATAATAGAAATAATAAAAAACAAAATATAACCAGACAAACAAACCTCATCACCTCTCAATCTCTTTATGCTTCTCCTTCCATACATAGCTGCTATTGTCTCATTCTCTTTAGTTTATTTATATTTATGTTTTGTAAAAACAGTCATATATGCAATATCTCCCAAATTCATATTTTAAATGAGGTGTCACTATGTTATACAGTTCCATGTTACATTTTTTAGCTTTCCTTTTAGTAATAAAAATATCCTTAGCCTTTCCCTTTCAATCACTGTCATAACCATTTAATAGCTCTCCTAGTCATGAACACCATTATGTGCTCTCACCATTTCCAAATATTTACAAAGAACATTTTAACTAATTCTGCACAGAATTGGTTAATTTTCTACCTTCCTTCTATTTTCTTATGACTTGTGTTCTATTTATTAATTCCATGGATTTAAATAATATATTTAGTTCATAATATTGCAAACATACAGTATTTATACTTTTGTGCCTGACTTCCTTCCCTCAACATGTCTTCCAGCTTCATCTATGATGTCATAGGCTTCATGACTTCATTTCTTCTTAGTGTTGCATAATATTCCATAATTAGTATGCACTACAACTTTATACCCATTCATCCATTCATGGCCAGTTGGGTTGCTTCCAACTTTTTCCTATAGTGAATAACTCCACTATGAACATCAGTGTGAAAATTTCTATTCATTTCACTATTCTCACTTCTTCTGGGTATATACCTATCAATTGTATTGCCAGATCCTATGAAAAGTCTATATTCAACTTCCTTAAGAACTGCCAAACATTCCTACACAGTGGCCATACCATTCTACTTTCCTACCAACAGTGAATAAGCATTCCTATCTCTCCATATCCTCTCTAAACTTTACAATTTTTCAACTTATTAGTAGCAGCCAATTTAATAGGTATGAAATGACATCTCATTGTAGTTTTGTTTTGCATTTCCCTAATCACTACTGCTGTTGAACTTTTTTGCATGTGTTTCTTCAACATTTGTATTTTTTCCTTACACAGTTGTCTTTTCAAGTCTTTTGTCCATTTTTTAATCAGGTAGTATGTGTTTTTATTATTGACTTGTATAATAACATTATATGTGATGTATATTAAGTCCTTATGAGATATATGCTTGCCAAATATTTTCTCCCATTGAATTAGTTGGATTTCCACCTTTTGACAATGTCCTTTGAGGTGCAAATGTGTTTAATTTTGAGTAGGTCTCATTAAGGTATTTTTTTCTTTTGTTGTTCGATCTTTGGGTGTAAGGTTCAAGACTAATTAGACCGTACACTGAAAACATGTAGAAAAACACAAGCAGCCTACATTGATGAAAGAAGAAATTGATCAACTCAGTACACCAACCATAAGTAACAAGATTGAATTAGTCATCCAAAACTTCCAAATAAGAAGAGCTCATGAGCAGATGGCTTCACAGGTGAATTCTACGTATCATTTTCAAAAGAAATAACATCATTCCTACTTAAACTCTTCCAAAACATAAAAGTAGAGGGAACATTGCCTCACTCATTCTGTGATGCCAACATCACTCTAATACTAAAACCACATAAATATACCACAAGAAAGGAAAACTGCAGAAAAATCTCTCTAAAGAAACAGGATGATATAATCCTCAACAAAATACTTACTAATTGTATTCAAGAGCACATCAAATGAAATATGCTCCATGACCAAGTGGGTTTCATTTCTGGTATGCAAGGATGGTTCAAAATAAGAAAATAATCAAAGTAGTACTCCACATTAACACATTTAAAGAACAAAATATGATTGTCTTTGTTGATGCAGAAAATGCATTTGACAAGATACAGTATACTTTTTTGATAAAACATTTCAAAAGCTAGGACCAGAAGGAATCTTCCTCAACCATGATAAAGGGATATATGAAAAACTCACAGCTAGCATCATATTAATTGGCAAAATGCTAAAAGATGCCCACAGTCACTGTTCTTATTTTACATGGTGTTTGAAGTAGTTGCTCAAGCACTTAGGCAAGAAAAAGAAATAAAAAGCATCCAAATTGACAAGGAAGAAGTAAAAATTTCACTATTTGCAGGTGACATTATCCTGTACATAGAAAGCTCTGAAAATTTTATAACAAAGCATCTTAAAATGATTAATATGTTCAGTAAAATGACAGGATATAAGATCAACATGCAAAAATCAGTAGCATTTCTGTACACAAATAATAACATACTGTGGAGAAAACCAAGAAAATATTCCATTTACTACAGCAATGAAAAGAACCAAATATCTAGAAATAAAGTTAACAAACAGCATACAGGAGCTATAAAGAGAAAAGTATATAACTTCATTAAAGGAGCTCAAGAAGACCTAAATGAATGGTAGAATATTCCATGTTCATGGATTGAAAGACTAAACATTGTTAAGATATTTGTCCAACCAAATTGATTTACACTCTTAATGTAATCTAAATAAAATTTAAAACAGCACTTTATACTGAATTGATAAAGCTAATTATTAAATTTATTTGGAATGGCAAAGGGCCCTGAATAGGCAAAAACATATTGAAAAAGATAAACAGAACAAGAGGAATCATACTACTGACTTTAAGGCACACTACAAGGCTACATTGTTCAAAACAGCATATTATTGCAAAACGGGTAGAAATACTGACTGAATTGAGATTTCTGATATCCATCCTTGAATATAATTTCAACTGTTATTTGATAAAGCCACCAACTGGGTCAGAATGGCCTCTTCAACAAATGGTTTTGGGAAAATGGATATCCATATCTAAAAGAATGAGAGAAGATTACCATCTCATGCCCTGTACAAAATATAACTCAAGATGGATCAAAAATCTAAATATAAGAGCCAAGGCCATAAAGTTCCTAGAAAATAATATAGGGAAGCATCTAGAAGATATTGTAGTAAGAAATGGTTCATAAACTTTTCAAACAAAGCACAAGCAATGAAAGAAAAAATAGATAAATGGGACCTCTTCAAAATTAAAAAGTTTTACACTTCAAAGGTATTTATCAAAAAAAAGTGAAAAGGCAGCTTACTTAATGGGAGAAAATATTTGGTAACCATATATCTGGTAAGGGCCTAATATCCAGCATATATAAAGAAATCCTACATGTCAAAAATAAAAAGGAAAACAACCCATTTAAATATGGGCCAGAGATTTGAATAAACAGTGCTCCAAAGAAGTCATACAAATGCCTAAAAAGTTCACGGAAGAGTTCTGGGAAAATGGTGCCAATGTAGGTAGCAGAGTTTGACAGTTCTTCCTCTCTTTGCATCATTTCAGACTTTTAATTCATTCTATGTATTTTTCAATATTTCATTTCTCTGTTTATTATTTCTATTCCACATTTTTATTATTATTTCTCTATACTTCTTATGATTTTTTACTCATGTTAAATATTTATTTCCCTAGGGCTTGTACAGTTCCTATTCTAACTTTTTATTATTGCTACTATTATTCTTTTTCTCTTTCTATCTCTTTCCTTTTCTCTGTTCCTAATTTTTTTCCAAAGGAACATATACAACAGCAAGGAAATATACTAAGAGGAGTGAAGTATCAAAGTGAAACCTTACCATGCACAAAAATCAACAAAAGACAACCCTGGAATAGAAAAAGATGGTAACCAACCAAATAAACCCATCATGAAAAACAGACACTTAGAAACTAATAAAAAAAATTAAAAGCCATAATAAGAAAAAAGATGACACGGCCCAGTCTAAAACACAAAGCATAAAACAAGAGGAGATGCAGAACATGGAATAATGAATCAGAGATGTCCACGCAATTATCATGAATCAAGCTAATGAAGGAAGATATTAAGGATATTAAGACTGTGGGAGAAAATTCTGAAGAAATTGTAAACATACATAAAAATAATATGGATATGATGGTGATGATTGGCACAATGCAACAAATCAGAAATACACTGGATGCACAGAACAGCAGATTTAAATAAGCAGAAGAAAGAATCAATGATGTGGAAGACAGTACTGCTGAAATCAGACAAATAGTAGAAAAGATAGATAAAAAGACAGAAAAAAATCCAGCAGGGACTCAGGGATTTGAATGACAACACAAAAACACAAACATATGAATTACAGACATCCAAGAGGGAGAAGAGAAGAGAAATGGGCAGAAGAAATGTTGGAGGAAATAATTGCTGAAAATTGCCCAAGTCTTTTGGGAAACTGAAATAGGCCTAACAGGCCTACCTCAAGAAATATGCTTGCCATGTAGTCCAATGCTCAAGACAAAGACAGAATATTGAAAGCAGCAAGAGAAAAAATATACATCACATACAAGGGAAACTTGATAAGATTAAGTGCTGATTTCTCATATGAAACCATGGAGGCAAGAAGGCAGTAGTATGACATAATTAAGTTGCTAAAAGAAAAAAATAAACTTCTAGTCAGGAATTCTCTGTTGAGTAAAGCTTGCATTTAAAAATGAGGGAGAGTTCAAAATAGTCACAGGTAAACAGAAATAAAGAGAGTTTGTCAATAAGAAACATGCAGTTCAAGAAACATGCAGTTCATGAAATAATAAAGGGAGTTCTGTAGGTTGAAAGGAAAAAACAGGAGAAAGCGACTTTGAGGGAACGGTAAGAATAACTAAAAAGATAAAAAGAGAAATAAAAACCACATATGGCATATATATATATATCTAAAGAAAATATGTCTAATGTAGGTAATTCTTTGAAAGTAATAACATTGAATAATAATGGCTTAAACTCTCCAATCAAGAGAGGCAGATTGGCACAGTGGATTAGGAAATATGACACATCAATATGCTGTCTACAAGAAAGTCACCTTAGCCTTTAAATGCAAATTATTATAAGAGATAAAGAAAGACACTATATATTAATAAAAGGGGTAATCAATGAAGAAGAGAAAACAATCATAAATGTTTATTCACCTAACCAGTTTGCCTCAAAATACACGAGGCAAACATTGAAAAAACTAAGTGGAAAAATAGATGTCTCTACAATTATACTGGGGTGCTTTAATGCATGATTATTGCCATTAGACAGACCATCTAGACAAAGAATGAATAAAGAAACAAAGACCTTGAATAATAAGTTAGATGGCCTGCACCTAATAGATATATATAAAATATTACACCCAAATACAGGGGGATATACATTTTTCTTGAGTGTACATGGATCAGTCCCCAGGATACACCATATGCTAGATTATAGAACAATTCTCAATGACTTCAGAAAGATTGAAATTATAAAAAGTAAATTCTTCGGCCACAATGGAATTAAGCTGGAAGTCAGTAAGGTGCAGAGAAACTTATTAGGCAGAAAGGTATGGAAGTTAAAACACAAACTCTTAGAAAATGAATGGATGAAGCATGAAATTGCAAAAGAAATCAGTAACTACAAAGTTTAGAGTAAAGCTAAATAAAATTGAAAATAGAAAAGCATTAAAATATTTTTAAAAACTGAAAGCTAGCTCTTTAAGAAATATTAATAAACTTGACACACACTTAGCTAGACTCATAAAGAAAAAAGAAAGAAGATGCAAACACATAAAATAAGAAATGAGGAAGGAGATATCGCCACTGAACTGATAGAAATAAAGAAGATCATAAGAGGATACTTTGACAGCTTGTATGTCAACAAGGATAACTTAGAGGACATGGACAAATTCCTAGAAACACAAGCAGCCTACATTGATGAAAGAAGAAATTGATGAACACAACTGACCAACCACAAGTAATGAGATTGAATTAGCCATCAAACATCTAGCAACTAAGAAGAGCCCAGTACCAGATGGATTCACAGGTGGATTCTACCAAGCACTTCAGAAAGAACTAACACCAATCCTGCATGAACTCTTCCAAAAAATAGAAGTGGAGCGACCATTGCTTAACTCATTCTATGATGACAACATTACCCTAATACCAAATAAAGATGACTGGAGATAGGAAAACTATTGACCAATATCTCTAATGAATCTAGATGCTAAAATCCTCAACAAAATACTTGCTAACCACAGTCAACAACAGAGGAAATGAATTATACACAATGACCAAGTGGATTTCAACCCTACAATGCAAAGATGGTTCAACATAAAGAAATCAATCAATGCAATCCACCACATAAACAGATTGAAAAAAAAATCATATGATGATATCTATAGATGCAGAGAAGGCAATTGACAAAATGCAGCACCCTTTCCTGATAAAAACACTTCACAAAATAGGAATAGAAGGAAACTGCTTCAACAAGACAAAGGTTATACATGAAAAACCCACAGATAACGTCATAGTCAAAGATGAAATCCTAAAAACTTTCCTTCTATGATCTGGAACAAAAGAATGATGCCCACTGTCACCGCTGCTATTTAATATTGTGTTAGAAGTACTTGCTTGATCACTTAGGCAAGAAAAAGATACAAATGATATCCAAATGACATATCCCAGTCATTGAGGAAAATATTACATGAACTGTCTGATGTGACCTAAGCAAGAATTTGGAAGATAGGTTAAAAGGAGACAGAAAGGGAGTAGAATGTGGTGAGGCAATTCTCAGTATGGGAAAAACCTGTGACAAAGTGGAAGGGGATGGTGTGGCAGTGGATAGGCATGATAGTGTGTAGGGATGTAAATGTGGACAATGGTGCTGTAATGTGAGGATGAGTAGGGTGTTGGGTTGGGTTGGATTATCTATGGAAGTAGGGGAGGACTGGAAGAAGAAACAATGAAATCTGGGTATTTGTAAGTCTGTGGCTAAAACTGCAATGGTGGGAATGTTATTTTCACAAATATTGCAGGAGAGGGTTACTGATGCGGGCAATGTGCGTGGGGAGATATGTCAGATAGGGTGAACCTGGGGCATGCTTCTGTGGAATAAGAAAGTGTTCATCTTGTCATATGATTTATCACAGCTGATGGAGACCCAGACAATAAACAAGAAAATAAACTCCCATTCTGGGGAGTCTTGCTATTTTCTCAGTTAGAGGGGCAAGTATATCTGGAGAACAGAGGCAGTGCCTAATAAAATAAAACAGACCAATATGCCAAGCCCTCAATATTAATGCATGTATCTTGGAATGTTATTCTTCAAAAATTCAAACTTAGTGGTTACCATAGGTTCTGAGGGGAAGGGAAGAATAGATGAAACATAGGCATTTTTAAGGCATCAAAATTATTTTGCAAGATCTTACAATTACAAATACAGGCCATTATATATTTTATCAAACCTATAAAAGTGTATGGTGCCAAAAAACATTCACCATGTTTAGTAGCAATGTTTCAATATTTGCTCATCAATTGTAACAAACATACCATACTCATGTAAGATACTATTAATAGGGGAAAATGTGATAAGGGGAGGGGTGGCATATATGGGAATTCCCTATATTTTCTATATGACTTTCCTGTAATCTAAAATTTCTTTGAAAATGAAGGGAAAAATAAGACACTGGGGTAACACACAGAAGAAATGGTCACTGTACATAAAAGACAACAGATTTAATGTTGGTAAAGACCCAAAACAATACTTTTTAAAAATATTTTATTTATTGTTTATTATTTTTATTATTATTTCAATTTATTTTTTATATTTGTTTTTGGAGTAGTATTGGATTGGGGAATGTTCACAGCATTTTCAGGGGAGGATCACTGGTACAGGGTGTCAGTGGTGGGGATATGTGTGGGGAGGGGTGGACCTGCAGCATGCTTCTATGGAATATGAATGTGTTTAAGTCACCATGGGGTGCTGTCTTGTTGAATGAAGACACACACAATAACCAAAAAAAATATTGAATTACCATCCTGGGGAGGAATGTGATTTCTGCTGTTGTTGGTTTGAAAGTTTTAGTAATGCCACTTAGATACAGTTAGTTGATGGCATTGTTCAGATTTTCTATATTCTCCTTGATAATTTTTCTACTTATGATTACTGAGAAAGGAGTGTTGAAAGCTCTTGCTGTAATTGGGGATTTGTTTATTTCTACTTTTAATTCTGATACTTTTTACTTCATTTCTTTTTCGGTTCTCATCTAAGATTATGTTTTTTAGTACATTGATAATTTTATCATGTCATGCCTCCTTTATTCTTGTTAGTTTATTTGTGGTAATAATAAAACCACTCCAGCATTTTAAAATTAGGGTTTACATAGTATCATTTTCTTACTTTTACTTTTTAGCCTACCTATAGCATTATATTTGAAATGATGTTTTTTTTTCATCACATGCATCTTTAAAAAAAAAAAAATCAATTCTGAAAATTTCTACCTTTGAATTGGTTACATTTGACCATTTCAATGCAATATAATTATAGTTATTATGGGCATAAAGATTACACTTTTATTATGTGTTTTTATTTTACTTTTTAGGTATTGGGCCTAGGGATTGAACCAAATACCTCATATGTGGAAAAACGGTGCTCAAACACTGAGCCACATAATCTCCCCTAGTATGTTTTATATTTAACTTTTAAAACATTATCATAGAGAATATTTTAATATAGTTTTTTGTATAAAAAGTAAAAAAGTAATAGCTAAAGCACTGTGTTATGTATAAATTACTGAATTTAGGTCATACCAGTATCTAAATTCAGATCATGAAAGAGTTCATAACACAATGGCAGTACTAATTTACTATCCAAATAAGAAAAGCAACTGAATATGGTTCCCACTTATTTAATATGATTCACATAAATCTTGTGTATGACACATGGCACTTGTATTAGTCAGTCTTATCTTCCTTGGGAAACAGAATTGGTAGGATGTATATATGTGTGTGTGTACATATTATGAAAAATTTTTAATAAATTTGGCCATATGGCTGTGGGAATAGGCAAGTCCAAATTCTGGAGGGGATGCCACAGCTGGGAAGTCTGATGAAGGTTTTTGATGAAGTTCCCAGGAAAAGCTGCCTGGCTGAATTGATGAAATCATCACTTCTCCTTTTAAGAGCTTCAACTGATTATTTGAGATATCTCTCAGTTGAATGTAGATGTAATTAGCCATAGATGAAGTCAACTTACTGATAATTTAAGTCCAAAAAATATCCTCAAAGTAACAATCAGGCTAGTGCTTGTTTGGCCAATCTGGATACCATCACATACATAAGGTTACACACAAATTTAGCCATCACAGCACTGGATTGAAAATCTGGGCTCCATTGGCTTCAAAATCCCAGCTGTCCATGGTCTCACAGGAAAACAAGCCACTGGACTCTATTTTTGACAAGTTGGATCCCAGTCTAATTAGCCATTAGGGAACTCCAGGAAATACATATATCTTAGGATCTTTTAGATCTAAACACTTAAGAGAGAAAATTCAGTTTGATACTGAATTGGAGTCTAGAAAGCACACAAGAATTATGATACAATCCTCTTTACCCAGACCCAATATCTGAAAAGGCACCACTTTGTGAGTATGAAAATGGATAGTATTATTCTAATCTCAGCTTCCAGATCTACACTGCATAAAGAAAACACTTAAGTGAGATATGGAATTCAGAGACTCCTGATTTCTACATGGTGAGAGAGTTTTTGTTTATTATGAGTGATAGCTTCTTTACACCATGGGCTTCCCACATACTGCTAGCCCAAATGAGAGCAGAAGGTTAGGAAAAGACATGCTACATTTTAAAAATATACTATGTAGGTTGGTTTGTTCCATGTGCTCTGTTCTCAAAATAAGGTGGATGAAATACTCAAAGATAACTTCATGTTTGAATAGTTAGGACTATTTTCATATGAATTCAGTTCAATATATTTTGCCAAGTCAATATCTGACAAGCTGATATATTTTGATTTCTATTTATTTTTACATAGACTAGATAGATCACATTTTCCTTGGACAAGTCATCAAAATTTGAATCAGGTTCTGATCTTCTCATTCTAATATTTTCACTTGGTAATTGAATTACTAATTCCATCATTGTAGCTCCTGGAGGACAAGGTCCCCTATCCTTTTCAGGGGAGTGAAGAGAGGGATTAGATATGATATATGGAATGTTTTCCAATAGCACTCTCAAATATAAGCACACACATACACATATAATTCATTTAAAATTGTCTAATTGTATAAATTTGTACAAATGCTTACATGTGCACACACATTTATAAAACTCCACAAACATAGAGATTTTAAATATGGATTTACCTAATGATATACCAATACATATTTTCTTTATTTTGTCATCTAGTTTCCCTGCAATATTTTACAGAGCTCTGGAAAGTACAGGGCATTTCCCTATTGAAATATTTTCTGCTTGGGGCCAAGAACAGTCCACAAATATCTAAGGATTTTTTTAAGAAAGAAAAAAAGAAAATTTTATATGAAAAGGAACATATTTTGTTCATCATTTAGTAAAGAAATTTAACTCTTAGATATTCAGATTATGCTCCAAAACCATTACTTCTGCCTTCCAGAGTCCAAAGGCACAGTAAGTGACTTAGAACTTCTGTGTTCATGCCCAGCTCACAGGCAGATTTATTAATGTTAATATTATTATTATTATTCACTCTATATATTTCAAAAGGAAATCAATTTCACATTTTAGAATTTCTCCATAGTAGACTGATACCTCTAATTACACCATTTATATCAGAAAAGTATTAAGGCACTAGCAGAAGAGAGCAGGCAGAGAGCCCTGAATGAGAAAGTTTTTTTTATTTTTTCTGTTTTCACTCTGAAAAATCAGCATGCCTGAGAAATTTATCAACATGACCATCATAATGGAATTCATGCTCATGGGATTCCCTGATGACTAGATGCTACAGAGACTGTATGCCACGGTCTTCTTCCTCATTTACCTGGCAGCAATGATGGAGAACCTCCTCATTATCATTGCCACCACCATTGACCAGCATCTCCAAATTCCCATATATTTCTTCCTGAATATCTCTGCCACTGTACCTAAACTCATCATGGATTCTCTGCTGAACAGTCATTCCATCTCCTTCCTAGGATGTGCCATTCGGGTTTTTCTTGTATTTTCCTCTGGCGCAGAGTTTTACCTCCTTTTGGTGATGACCTATGAGCTCTATGCTGCCATCTGCCATACTCTGCATTATGAGGGTGTCATGCACAGAGATGTCTGTGTGCAGATGGCAGCAGCATCATGCCTTAGTGGATGTTTCTATGGCTCCACTTATGTAGCATGTACATTCTCTGTCTGTTTCTGTGGGTCCAACTTAGTCCATCAGTTCTTCTGTGATATTCCATCACTGCTTACACTTTCTTGTTATAGAGAGCATATTTTAGAAGATACATTTATTATTCTCAGTTGTTGTTCTGTGTTTGTGTGCTTCTTTTTAATGGTTGTTTCTTGTATTCACATTTTTGTCACTGTTCTAAGAATTCCATCTGTAAAAGAAAGACAAAAAACTTTTTCAGCCTGCCTGCCCCACCCTCACTGTTGTGACGCTGTTCCTCTTTTCTAGGTGTTCTTCATATTTGGCAAAAAAATTGAAATCTTCTTCACTGGAATTGTTGACATCTGTGCTTTACGCAGTGCTACCCCCACACCCCGAATCCTCTCATCTATGGTCTGAGACACAAGGCCATGCAGACAGCATTAGGAAAAGTGACAGCAATAAATTTTGTGAAATGATTTCTTGATTATTGATATTTAGTTTTAATTAATATGAATACATTTTCAAAATAAAGAGAAACGTCTATTTTCCTATTTCTAATCAACAGAATTTAACAATGTGTTCTGTTTAAGAGTATTCATACAAATTTTATTAATTTATTTTACGTGAAGTAAATGAGTACCTAGGAAATACTGGACTCAATGTTTCTCTTTCCAGTAACAATATCATATTATCATGTTCTGTTTTGGAACAAATTCCCTATGTTTTACAATCACTGTCAGTGTTTCCAGATACTTTGCAATCTCCAAAATTTTTAGGTTTGTCATAAAAATAGCACTTTTAAACTTTTATTTCTGGAAATACATTTTCTTTTTAGGGCATCTGTAGTTAAAATGGGGATGCATATATATTCATAACTTGTCTTTAAGAGTTCTGTTAGTCCATGTTAAATAAATATTTACTTGTTGAGTTCAGAGCAGAAGCTTTACAGGATTTGTCAAATTGTGGTAATCTCTGGTCACTTAAGATTTAAGAATGTATAAAGTTGTTGACGACAACATTTTATTAACATGAATATTTGGAATAGAAAATCATCAGGAATGGTTTGTTTGTTATATGTATTCACAGCCTATAAGAGTTCTGAAATTACTCTGAACGTGTCTCATCTCCACATATTTATGATGCTAGTTCTACAAATTTCTGTGACTTCTTTTTCTTTTCTGTCCCTTTTTCCCTTTTTATTCTGTAATTCCTTCCTTCATCCCTACTTTCTATCCTTGATTTTATTTTTCCTTTTCCTCTTTCTCTTGTTTATTCCTCTCATCATCTGTCTTTTTTTAATCTTCTGCACTTTAAGAATAGATTCTTCATGTCCGCACTTAATTACAAGCTCACTTCACTGTTAATTGTTAATTCTATTTCTATTCCAACTCAAATTTTCCTATTACCTGCAGATAACTCACATTACTTCTATCTTCTTTTTGGTGATCAATGTGTATTCAATTGATTTATTTTTACATGCAATTTTGTTTATATTTATGATGACTTTTAAAATGATACTTGAAAATACAACCTCCAGGCCAATAAATGTGATTCATTATATTGACTGTTATAGTAAAGTGTATAACTCCTAGAATATAACATCAATTCCCATGACTATCAGCAGAGTATCAGGACACGTGTCTTACTGCCTTTTAACCAACCTTAAAATAACTATTTTTACAATTATCTTTTCTGTTCATATGGGAAAATTAATGATGAATTATCACATTATTTTACTAAATTTAATTTTTCCATTTTTATATTCCATGTGTAAGATTTAATTTGTAAATTTTCAGTCTAATCACTTTGCCCATTTTTCCCTCCTTAAAATTCTATATGAGATATTTTTGTATTAATATGTAAACTTCACATTCCATTTTGTGAAATACTATTGGTTTGTAGTTTCTCAATTTTTGTATATGATACACACTAATACCTAAAAATCTATACCTATTTAAAATATCTAAAAATATTTTTCTAAAATATCTTCTTAAAATAAATTAAATATTTGCCTCAAGCTAGGTTTTACTCTAACACTTTTCTTTGGATTCTATCAACATATGACTTAATTATACCAAACACAAATTATCAAAATTTAAAGATAGCCCCAAAATGAAGTATAAGTAACAATTTTAGGATATGTAGTCTAGAGAAATTATCAGCTTTCTCTCTTGTTTTGGTATTTTATTTTACTTATTAAGATTTAAAAAAAAAATATTTGATCACAAGAATAAAAGCAGTAACAGAACATAAGGGCAAATAAATGAATATAAATTCCCTTTCATTGTGAACCTATCTACTTTTAAGCACCAAGGTGTATAGGCAGTGTTACCTGAGGTCCTGAGGTATCTATAAATTTTTCTCATTATTTCAATTTTCTGGGCTCCTTCATCAATTCTGCTAATTATTATTATTTTTCAGCTGGTTATAGTGTATTTAATGATGGTACATGACAAGGTAAGGACAATTGAGCCCCTGCTCTTCTTCAGGGCTTCTAGTATGGAAGCTGTGGAGGATGGGTGATTCTCAGTTTTGAAGGATCAAATTGGCCTAGGACTTCCCAGCAGCTGACTACTTCTCTCTTCCTCTCAAGACGTTGCTGGGGCTGCAGATCCAGGTGGCTCTTACTCATTGGAGGTCATGTGGACCCTAAGGTTCACCACCCTGTTGCTATAGCATAATTCATTGTTATACCAGGAAATGAGCTTGACAAAATGTTTGCTGAGGGCATCAAAAATGGAAGAATGCATGTCACTGTTAAAGTCTCAGGAGACAATCTGGTCCTCAGTGTAGACAGGATGCCATTCTAGGAGCCATATGATGCCTGCTTCACCACCTTCTTGATGTCATCATATCTGACCACTTTCTCCAAACAAAAGTTCAGATCCACATGGCAGCAACATTGATAATTGATTACAGAAACACTTTCCACAGTTATTGTGTTATTTGAGATTATGTTAATCGTTACCATGAGCCACAGTTTATCCTTGAAAAAGGTTTGCAGAATTTTAATATTACTTATAGTTTTTAAAAATGGCACTCTCTAGCTTTGTTGTCCAATGTGGCAGTAGTTAGTGACAGCAATTTAAATTAATTAAAATTAAATTAAATTAAAAATTCATTTATTCTATCAGATAATTTATAATTCAAGTGTTCAATAATGAAGCTTGCCTAAAATCTATCCCATTGGATAGATTTTATAGAATATTTTCATGAACCTTGAAAATTTTAATGGATAACTGCTTCTTTGTTTTCTTTTATTTGTCTACTTTCCTTGTCTCTTTACTAATATTGAAAGTCTCAGAGATGTGTGCAGGGATTTAAGTAGATTATTCCCATAAAACAAGACTTATTTCCCCTTCAGAGGCCTTCTTTTATCTAAGAGAGTTCTATTCTGAATGACTTAAAAAATTTCATAAACTTTTTGGCAAGAGTTTAAAGGAGAATCCATAGAGATCAAATGTTCATTAATCAGTAATATTGAAATGAATTGTAAATGTGGCCAAATAGTCATCTTCCAGAAGAGGGGAAGAAAGTCCATGGTATGTCCACTTAATAGAATTTGCAGGATTATACCCAATTTTTGATTTTTGCCTTGCTAGCACTTATCTAAAATTTACAGAGTTCAAAGGCATTGAAAGGCTAGGATTAGACAGTGAGGAAAAATGTGATATTAAATATTACATATTTTCCATTGAAGCAGAAAATATTCCCTTTAGTTTTTTTTATTTTTTTTAAATTTATTGAAGTAAATCACTCATACATGAACATACATAAACAATAAGTGTATAGTATTAGTTGTGAACTTGCAAAACAAACATACATAACATCATACAGGGCTCTCATACCTCACCCTACCACCAATACCTTGCATTGTTGTTAAAAAATTTTAAGTAATGGTTAAAGAATGTCCTCAAAATATTGCTACTAACTGAAGTGTTTTCTCCCAACCCACCCTTTTATTATTATTTTTATATCATTTTACATGAACATACATAAACAATAAGTGCATAGTAAAAATTGTGAACTTACAAAGCAAACATTCATAACATCATACAGTGGTCCCATTCATCAACCTTCAACCACCACCTTGTGCTACTGTGAGACATTTGTTAAAATTATGAAAGAATATTATCAAAATATTTCTACTAATTATAGTCCTTATCTTACATTTGATGTATTTTTCCCCCAGCCCACACTATTATTATTTTTTAAATACGTTTTTATGACAGAAGTTGTAAACTTACAAAACAATCAGGCACATGTGCAGAATTCCCAAAAACACTCCCTCATCAACACACCACACCATTTGGAACATTTGTTAAGGATTATTAGATAATATCATCCAGTCATTACCAGGTCCATGGTGTATATTTGGTACACATTCTCTGTACTCCCCCATTATCAACACAGTACTTCTTTGGCATAGATGCAAGAATATTATATTATTACTGTTAACCACACTCCATAGGTCACTCCAGTTATATTTTTCCCATGCTTCTTCACATTCCCACCACCCTGAAATACTGATGTCCATCTACGCTAGACCACAAAGGACACTCTTGCATCTGTTCCATCAACCAGTATTCTCACTCACCTCTGGGCTTACTGTGCTATTCAGTCCCTAGATTATTCTCTAGCTTTCGGTCAATTGTTATTTACATCCCTAGGCTACAATTTTCAGTCACATCCCCATTTATAAACCAGCTGCTGCTCAATATAATGTGTTACCATCATCTCTGTACATCTCTACACTTTTACAGTAAAGCTAATTAAAACTTCTATATACATTAAATATCAGTACTCCATCTCAGTCTTCCTCTTATCTCCTTTAAGAATCCTCTACCTACCACCAGGTCCTGAAGATATTTTCCTGCATTTTCTTCTAGAAGCTTTATAGCTCTTGATTTTATATTTAGATATTTGATTCATTTTGAGTTAATTTTTTTATAGGGAGTGAGATAGGGATCCTCTTTCCTTCTTCTGCTTTGGATATCCAATTTTTTCAGCACTATTTGTTGAATGGAATGCTCTGCCTGAGCTGGGTGGGTTTGACAGGCTAGTCAAAAATCACTTGACAATAGATGTGAGGGTCTGTTTTTTAACCATCAGTTCAGTTCCATTTGTATGTGTGTCTCTTTATGCCACTACCATGCTGTCTTTATAACTGTAGATAGGTAATATGAATTAAAGTCTGGAAATGAGAGTCTTCCAACTTTGCTTTTCCTTTTTAAGATGTTTCTAGCTATTCAGCACCCTTTACCCTTCCAAATAAATTTGATAATCATGTTTTCCATTTATTTAAAAAATACTGGTGGAATTTTTTGTTGGGATTGCATTAAATCAGTATATCAATTTGTGTAGAATTGATATCTTATTGATATTTAGTCTTTCAATCCATGAGCATTGAATGTTCTTCCAATTATTTAGGTCTTTTTAAATTTTCTTTTAGCAATGAGTTGCAGTTTTCTGAATACAAGTTCTTTAAATCATTGGTTAAGTTTATTCCTGAATATTTGGGTTTTATCTGTCATATTTTATTTTCACCACTCTTTTGACTCTTTTTGTACTTTAATTGATATAATCTACATTTCTAGACTCTCTTCCAGTTCTTTTTTTTCTCTTTCCTTTCCAGGCTGTAGCACATCCTTTATTATTTCGTTCAAATCAGGTCTCTTGGTTACAACCTCTCAGTTTCTGTTTATCTGTGAATATTTGAGACTCACCCTCATTTTTGAAAGACAATCTTACCAGATATAAGATTCTTGGCTGGAAGTTTTTACTTTGTAATATCTTCAATATATCATACCAGTGTCTTATTGCCTCCATGGTTTCTGGTGAGAAATCTGCAGTTAATCATTTTGGGTATCTCTTATACATTATACATTGCTTTTCCTTTGATGCTCTCAGAATTCTCTCTTTGTCTTTGGCATTTGACATTCTTACTAGTATGTGTCTAGGAGTTGGGCTATTCAGATTATTTTGGATGGGAGTATGTCGTGCTTCCTGGACATGGATATCTATGTCCTTCAATAGGGCTGGGCAATTTTTTCCACTATTTCTTCAAATATTCCTTCTGCCCCTTTTCCTTTCTCTTATCCTTCTGGAACACCCAAGACATATATGTTTGCATGTGTCTTGTTGTCCTTCAGCTCCCTGAGATCTTGCTCAAGTTTTTCTAATCTTTTCTTCATCTGTTCTTTTGTATGTTCACTTTCAGAGGCCATTTCTTCAAGCTCACCAATCCTTTCTCCTGCCTTCTCAAATCTGCTATTATATGATTCTGGGGTATTTTTAATTTCATTTATTGCACCTTTCATTCCCATAAGATCTGCTATTTTTCTATGTATACTTTCAAATTTTTCTTTGTGCTTATCCAATATCTTCTTAATATCAAATTCTTTAGCCAACTCATTGTATTTATTAAGGAGATTTGTTTGAACATCTATTATTAGTTGTCTCAACTCCTTTATGTCATCTGGAGGCTTATCTTGTTCTTTTAGCTGGGCCATATCTTCATATTTCTTGGAGTGGATTGTAATTTTTTGTTGGTGTCTTGGCATCTGGCTTACTAGAGTATTTTTTCTGGCTGCCATTTTCTTCTTGATTTTGGGCTTTCTGCCCTCCTCCCTTGCTGGATGTATAGTAGGAGCCAAGGATGTAGTTCATGCTCTAAGCTGTGGAGGCTCAAGCGACCCTCATTGCCCAAAAGACCAATGAAGCTTCTCCCAACTTTCTCCTTTGTCAGTGGTAGGGACAGAACCACAGCTGTGTGGAATAATCCAACTCATGTATGCCTAGACTGTAGTTGTCCAGAGAGATGGATGAAGTTACACACCCCTTTCTCCCCTGCCTGGGGCAGGGATAGAGATGCTGGTGTGGGCAGCAATCTAAGCAGTCCAGGTCCAAGATGACCCTGCCCTGGTAGTAAATGTACCTGCAGTTTCATGGATAAGCTAGTGTAGGGCTTGTCAGATCCCTCCCTGCTATAGTTGGGGCTAAACACTAGGCCAGGGTTGCAGGCCAATCTGGGTGAAAGAAACCAGTCTCTGTCATCACTGTGATTTTCATTCAGCCTGACTTTCTCATATTCAGGGACTGGAGTCAGAATGGTGGCTACTGGCCTCCTTCTGATTTGGACAGGCTAAAACTTTAGCTGTCTTAGGGTTATACTTTAGCCAGCTGAATTTACTAATCTTTAGGTGAAATCAGTGGCCAACCATCTCTTCCTCCCCTGTTTTAGGGAAACAGAGTTCCAATTCCTGCCACAGAATAGTTCCAGGGGTGGCTTTGGCTGCCAAAGTAGTATGATTACCAGCCTCCATGGCGTGGCCTGTGTTTTCCCAGAGAGGCTGGTGCAACTTCCCCCCGCTTCCACCCTGCCTGAGGTCGGTCTGGGGCTTAGGCTAGAGTGGCAATCTGATCTAAATAGAAAGAAGCTGGTCCCTACCAGCACTGTGATTTTCAGTCAGCCCCACTTCCCCTCAGGTCAGACATGGAGTTAAGATGATGGTTACAGGCCTTTTTTTTACTTCGATGGGTTCAAACTTTAGTTTTTCTTAGGATTATACTTTAGCCCACCAAATTTATGAATCAGTAGCTGAAGCTGGTGCCCAACCATATCTTCCTCCACCATTTTGGGAAGTGGAGCTTTCAATTTCAGCCAAAGAACAGCTCCCAAGTTGGCTTGTGCTTCCTGTGGAGGACGGGCACTAGCTTCTCTGGTGTGGAGTGCTCTACCTATGAATCTTCTGTGCAGATGGACAGTCTCCTCGTTCCTTTCTTTCAAGGATGTTGTAAGATGCACTTCTGGTCTCCTGGAGCACCAAAACAAATGCTCTAGATAGCACTCGGTGATCACTAACTGCCCCATAGAAGGAGCTGATTCTCTGAGCTCTTTAATTTGCCGCCATCATGTTTGTTGTCTCCCTTTAGTTTTGATGATTCTATTCTTATATATTTGTTCTTCCAGGCCTGGGGCTTGGTGCTTGCTCAATGAAGTTGATATTTCTTTGACTTTTTTAGTCTTCCAAAACTTGTTTAGCCATATCCCTTCATTGCCTTCTTGCTGTTGAAGTGATAGCCTATTTTATATTTTCCTGAGTAATTGCTGTCTTATTCTGAACTCTAAATTACATATTGGACTGAAAGTTAAATCCCTGATTTTGCAATTCTCTTTCTGTCAGTCAGAAGCAGCTATAACAACTCACAATCTAATTACTCATCAATATTAACCTATCAGTTAAATGAGGCAGCCACTTAGTCCCCAGGGCACTTTCCTCAAGCAGGTAATTCAAAATCAACAATGGATCACTAGTTTCCCTTTTGTCTTTAAAGAACTCAACATTGTATTCCATGGCAAAGCAACAATTAAATAAATCCTAGAGTCCTATCTTTGAAAAATCATTTCCAGGGAAGACAAATAATATTAAGTACTATGTAGAAAAATGTTGATACATTGGACTGTATTAAAATTAAAATTAAAACCTTTTGATTATCAAAAGACCACAATACAATAGTAAAAAGATAAGCAAAGTAGGTGACAATTTTTGAAAAAAAAAATATGAATATATATTTGACAAAAAAACTCATATCCAGAATATTCAAATGAATTCCACAAATCAAAAAGAAAAATGAAAATAAATTATATAGAGAGATGTATAGATTTGGAGACAATATATAGAAACATATTTATACTGAGGTTCAGATAAATATATAAATATAGATATATATTTATTTGGAGATATTTCTATATGGACAGAAACATGAATATGATAGTTTTATTATTTTATTTTATTTTTAAATACCTTTTTAAATTTTTTAAAAAAATGTACTTAGATTAAATAAATCTTACCTTAAAAATGTAGGAGATTCACATATGCTCCTTCATCAAAAACTAGTAGATCTATAAAAACATGCTACCAGGGCCAAGAGAGGAAATTAACCCAATCAGATAAGGGGTCAATAACTAATTTATCAATTTATTGTATGTGCTCTTGCACATGATTAAGAGCTTGTGAAATGTTATGGGAGTGATCTGGAATATATAAACATTAAATGATAATGAGAACACAGGTTCCACCTGCAGTAAGAATATCTAAAGCCATCCTATTTTGTAAAACCACCATTTGTATTTGGGTAGTTTCTTAGTGTAGTAAGGTAATTGCTACTTTGGAATCATTAAGAGCTTGAGCAGTGTGATTGGCTAAACCCATTATGTGTTTTTCAGTGACATTGCAGCATCACCTGTCACAAAAATTGTCAATGGGTAGAACCTCCAGGATGCACACTTTAATATATATCTAGTTTTGATCATTTTGCAATTACTTGGAGTATGGGGTAATGAGTCATATAGAGTGTCATGGACATAGGCTGTCCCCACATGCATCATCCAGTCCAGTTATAGTGCAAATACTGCCACTTATTTTACCAACAAGCCCATAGCCATTCTTTAGGGGATGGGTAAACCCCAGTTAATAAGTGGTAATAGTAAGTGGTAATCCTGACATGGGAAAAGACTATCATTTTGTAGTTTTACAGTAAAATTACACAACTCAGGGGTAACCATCCCACATCATGGTTTCCTTCCTATAATTCTATGCAAACAGGTGCAATGCAGTCTCGGGTGACAGACTCAGCAGTTAACCATCCTAAACAAACCATCATACACAGCATATCCTTATAAAAGCCAGGACTTATTCACCTGTTGCTTTACAAGGTTTAACAGTATACAAGCAACATTTCCATTAGTAAAGTACCAGGTAGGGGAGTCCTATGAGGAAGCTTCTAAAACCATACATTTCTCCCTTCTAAATTATCTGAATTTTCTATGGTGACATCAAAAACGAGATTAGGCATAAAAAGAGTACACATAGGCACACATTGTTCCCCAGAAAAAATAAGACACACCAAATTATTACTAAAGATTTTTAAAGACATTTTTGATATAAACAAAAATGTGGTCTTATAACAATTCTTTGGGTAACAGCTATCTTCCATGGGCTTAAGAGTCTCAACCAGCAAGGCTGCGTAGGCCAGTATGATGGCCAAAGTACCTAATTTTCCCCATTTTGTGTAGTTTGAGGCATAAACTACAATAAATTATTATTACTTCCACTTTTGGGCTTTAGGGCTGCTGGCCCTTTTCCTTGTAATCTCAACACCTGCGTTGGTCCTGCTGTTAACTATTCCCTGGAGCAGTAGCAGCATCCCTAGGCTCTGAATTTATATGGATCAAGATTTTATAGTCTTTTTGTCCATTGCTGTAAAGATTCTTAATTGCCTTTTATTTGTTTCTATAAAAGGCCATTCATCCTTTCTATAAAGCCTACTCCAGTGGAGCTATAGGGTAAATGGAAAGCCCAAGCAATATCTTGGTCCATCACTTAAGACTGCATGAGGTGACTGGTTAACGGAGTTTCTCAGTCACTGTCAGTTTGGACAGGCACCTCTTATATGACACAGATGTTTTCTAAGCAGTGAATAATGGCTTGCTGGTTGGCTTTTCCTTTGAGGAAGTCCTACAAGAATGCTGTGGCAGTGTCTGCAGCAGTGAAAGTATACCTTGCCCTTTCCAAGAGTGGGAAGGGACAGATGTAATTCACTTGCTATCATGTTACTGGTGTCTGTGCTTCATCTGAAATGTCTCATCCAATGAGTAATTGTTGTGGTCTTTGGAGTGAGCATGATGGACACACATGTTTGATATCAATGAGCTGCTGGTGAGTGACAGGGAGATGGAACTGCTGTGCTAAGCACTACAGCTTCTGGTAGCCATGATATCTGCTTTTTCTGTGAAGCTGTTCCACTACTTCTAGGGTCTCAGTGGTAAAACCTTGCCTTAACATTCCAGAGGGGCATGTGAAAGGAGAGAGAGCAGGGACATGTATGGCACCTGCCTCAATATTCACAAGGGGGGTTTTAGATGAATGGGCAGGGACATGATAGTTACCTACCACCACTGACAGCCATCCCAGATGTCCTTCCATAGATCTCTCCTCCACAGAGCACAGAGAATGAAAGTCCATTGTTCTTGTTTCCAAGTTGCTATCCAGATAGTAAGGCCTTTATACACTACCCAACTACCAATAGAGATTATTAACACATTTTTGGGTCTGTGTACTATAACCGTCCACACAGTTCTTAATTCAACCCATTGACTGCTTTGCATGGTGCTAGTCTCCCACCAAATAGTGTCAGTGCTAGATTGAACACAGCCACAGATGTCCACACAGGTGGCTGTCAATTAGTAGAACAGTCCATGTATCGAGAATTCTCTGGAACTCTTCCTATGCCTTCTTTATTGGGCTCCTCAACAGCCACCTCGCAGGATGTAATTTGGGATGAAGAACCTTCCACCTAAAGCACTGGGCCTAGGATCTCATGCATTTTGATACTTAATGGGCTAGTGATGAAGACACTGGGCTGCAACAGGCAAGCTTTCCACTTTGTTAAGGTACTTAATTGTGCAATGCTTGAGCACAGTCTGTTCCCAGTATCTGTGATCCACCCCTGCATAGTGATGGCAGTCTTCAGAATGACCAAGCACTTTTGGGTTAAACTTTATACTTGCAGCAAAGCATTGTATGCTGCACATAGCTGCTTTTATAAGGGGCTATGTCATAATTCAGCCTCTTCCCATACTTGTGACCAAAACCCAAGGGGTACTATCTTAGAATATTGCCTTTGCCCTAAATCACAACAAACGCTAATATCTATGTTGGTCACATCCAATCCACAGTGTAAGTCAGGATTCACTCCCCCATGATGCTTTAATAAGCCTGTGTTATTCCTCTCTTTTCATCTTCTAAAGCTTTCTACTGGGGGTCCTCCCCTCCCATGTACAACCTTCCCTGCTTAATACATACAATGGCTTCAATATTTGAACTAAGTGATGCATAAACAGTCTCCAGTACTCCAACAACCCAGGAAAAGCCATTAAGTGTTTTGAAGTTTGTAGGGTGGGAAAACATTGTACTTTATCAATTATAGAAGAGAGTACAGCTTTTGTTTTACCCAACCAAACAACACCCAAGAGACAAAAGAGTCAGTGTCTTGCAATTTGTCCTGATTGCTCGTCCTTAGCTTTCAAGATGAGATTCTATTGTCTCTGACACTTCTTTTAATTCTGAAAGAGAATTACTGGCAAACATGATATCATCAGTATAACAAAATAGGGATAGAGTTACAGGTTTTTTCATGTTACCAGATCCTTTACTATGAGGCCATGATAGAAGGTTGGGCTTTGCATATAGTCATGGGGAAGCACTATACAAGTCCACTGTTGGCCTTACCACATGAAGGCAAATGCAAGATGACTTGATTTGTCTAAGGAAATAATAAAGAAAGCAGTAACATGATCTAGATAAAAGTTATACTGACAAAACTGGATATTAATCTCTTGCAATAAATTAGCAATGTCTGTGACTGCTGCATACAGTGGTGGTTTTATTTTACATCATGATAATTTGCTGTCAAGCACCACCCTGTGGCAAGCCCTTGATGACCACTTTTTTAATGTAGCCAGGGCTGCTTCTTTGGCAGAGGTCAGACAAATTAGATGAATATGTGCCAAAGCATTGCCTGTTGATTCCCAAGTGGAGAGGTTGTTTCTGTGACACATGACATCTTTAAAATAATTAAAAACATGATTGACAACATTATACTTTTGTATAATATTATGCAGGAAACATTGTTAAATCTCCAGGAATTTTATATAACCTTTAAGTATTTATATGAATATTTTATGCACACAACTTTGATGAACAGGTTAGAAAATTCCTTTTAACTTTCACACATTTTCCAAATACATTCTATTCCACATATAACATATTAAATGAACTTAACTACTTTTATTACATCACTTTTTTCAAGCCGAAGGAACAATTTTTTTTTAAACAATTTGGAATGAAAAGATAACTTTTTGGGTTTGACTTTGAGAAAGCAAAGTGTTAAAAGTCGTCAGGTTTGAACACTATGTTCTGCTAAAAGTGAGATGATATGTCTTTATTAACCAAGGACACAACATATGTTTCATCAATTTAATGAAGTGAAGAAAGAGATTAAGGGTACTAAGAAGACACTGGAAAAACATACTGAAGAAATTATAAACATACATAAAAAGATAACAGATATGATGGTGATGAATGGCAGAATGCAAGAAATCAAAAATACACTGGAAGGCCATAACAGCAGATTTGACCAGGCAGAGGAAAGAATCAGTGATGTGGAAGACAGTACATCTGAAATCAGACAGATAGTAGAAAAGGTAGAAAAAATCCAGCAGGGCTTTAGGGATTTGAATGGCAACACAAAGCACACAAACACATGCATTAATATCATCCCACAGTGAGAAACGAAGGGAAAGGGCACAGAAGACATGTTGGAGGCAATAATGGCTGCAAATTTCCCAACCCTACTAAGGGACATGGATGTAAATGTCCAAGAAATGCAGCAAACCTTGAACAGTATAAATCCTAACAGGTCTACCCCAAGACATATACTTGAAAAATTGTCCAATGCTCAAAACAAAGAGAGGATACAGAAAGCAGCAAGGGAAAAGAAATCCATCAAATAAAAGGGAAATTCAGTAAGATAAAGTACTGATTTTCCATTGGAAATCATGGAGGCAAAAATACAGTGGTATGAAATAATTAAGGTATTGAAGAAAAAACTTCCAGACAATAATTCTCTATCCAGCAATGCTGACGTTAGTAAATGAGGGAGAGTTCAAATTATTCACATGTAAAGAGACATTAAGAGGGTTTTCCAATAAGAAACCTGACCTTTAAGAAATAGGAAAGGGAATTCTGAAAGCTGAAAAGAATAAACAGTGGAGAGAGAGTAGGAGGAGAGGGTAAGAATAATTAAAAGATAAAATGAGAAATTCATATATGTCATTCATAAATCTAAAGAAAATATGGCTAATGTAAGTAATTCCTTGACAGTAATAACATTGAATTTTAATAGCTTAAACTCCCTGATCAAGTGATGCAGATTGAAGAATGGATAAGGAAATATGACCCATCTATATGCTATCTACAAGAAACTCAGCTTAGACCTGGAGACAAAAGGAGGCTGAAAGTGAATGACTTGAAAACTTACCAGCAAACAATAAATAAAAAAGTGTGGGAATAGCTATGCTAATATTGGACAAAATAGACTTTAAATGCAAAATTATTATAAAAGACAAAGAAGGTCAATATATATTAGTAAAAGGGTACTCTATCTAGAAGAAAAAACAATTATAAACATTTATGCACCTTACCAGGGCACTTCAAAATATATGAGGTTAAATTAAATAAATCAAGTGGAGAAACAGATGAATCAACTAGTATAATGGGGAACTTTAATAAACCATTATCACCATTAGAAAAACATTCTTCGCAGAGAATCAATAAAGAAACAGAGAACTTGAAGAATACATTAAAAGATCTGGGCCTACTAGACATATACAGAATATTACACCCAAATAAATTGGGATATACATTCTTCTCGAGCATACATGCATCATTCACCAGGATAGACTACCTGTTAGGTCACAGAACATCTATCATTAAATTCAGAAAGATTGAAATTATACAGGGCGATTTCTCAGAACACTATCAAATGAAGCTTGAAATCAATAAGGAACAGAGAAGCAGATTAGGCACAAAGATATGGAAGTTAAACCACACAATCTAAGGCAATTAATGGGTCAAGGAGGAAATTGCAAAAGAAATCAGTAACTATCTTGAAATGAATGAAAATCACAACATAATGTGTCAAAACCTATGGAATGCATCAAAAGCTGTACTGAGAGGGAAATTTATAGCCATAAATGCCATTATGAAAAAGGGGAAAGAGCTAAAATCAAAGGCCTAAGTATGCAACTGGAGGAATTACAGAAAGAATAACAAAGTAACCTCAAAGGAATTAGAAAGAAAGAAATAACAAAGATTGGGGTAGTGCTACATGAAAATGAATATAGGAAAGCACTAGAAAAAAAACAAAATCGAAAGCTTGTTCTTTGAGAATTAACTATAATAACAAAGAAATAAGAAATAAGATGCAAATACATAAAATAAGAAATGAGAAAAGGGATATTACCACTGACACAACAGAAATAAGGAGGATACTTTGAAAAATTTAATGCCAAAAAGATGGATAATTTACAGGAAATGGGATAATGCCTAGGACCACATAGGCAGCCTACATTGACAAAAGAAGAAATTGATGAACTCAACTGACCAATAACAAGTAATGAGATTGAATTAGTAATCAAAAACCTCCCAACAAAGAAGAACTCAGGAGTAGATGGCTTCACAGGTGAATTCCTTCAAACATTCTGAAAGAACTAACACCAATCCTGCTTAAACTCTTCCAAAAGATAAAATAGGAGAGAACATTGCCGAACTCATTCTATTATGCCGACATTACCCTAATACCAAAGCCAAACAAAGACACCATGAGATAGGAAAATTATGGACCAATCTGTCTAATGAACCTGGATGCTAAAATCCTCAATAAAATACTTGCTAATCATATTCAACAATACATCAAATGAATGATACACCATAACAAAATGGGTTTCATCCCTGGTATGCAAGGATGATTCAACACAAGAAAATCAATCAATGTAATACACCACATAAACAAACTGAAAGAAAAATTCACATGATAATCTCTATAGAGGCAGAAAAATCATTTTACCAAATACAGGACGCTTTCTTGATAAATAACACTTCAAAAGATAGGAATAGAAGAAATCTTCCTCAATATGATAAAGAGTATATATAAAAAGTCCACAGCTAACATCAAATTCAATGGTGAAGTGCTAAAAGCTTTCCTTCGAAAATCTGGAAAAAGACAAGAATGCTCACGGTAACTGCTTCTATTTAACATTGTGTTAGAAGTACTTGCTCAAGCACTTAGGCAAGAAAAAGATATAAAAGCCATCTAAATTTGAAAGGAAGAAGTATACATTTCACTATTTGCAGATGACATAATCATATACATCAAAAGCATTGAGAAATTTACAACAAACTTCTAGACCTTATAAATGAGTTCAGTGAAATCACAGGTTACAAGATCAATGTGCAACTTCAGCATTATTTATTTAAATAAAAAATGATCAATCTGAGGACGAAATCAAGAAAAAAATTCTATTTACAATAGCAACCAAAAGAATCAAATAAATAGCATTTAATTTAACTAAAAATATCAATGATTGTTTGCAGATAACTACACAACACTGTTAAGGGAAATCAAAGAAGACACAAATAAATGGAAGTGTATTCTCTCTTCATGGATAAGAATAATAAATATCATTAAGATGTCTATCCAAACCAAACTGATTTACCGATTTAATGCAATTCCAATAAAAATTACCAAAGCATTTTTTACTGAATTGGGAAACCTAACTATGAAATTTATTTGGGAGGACAAGGGGCCCTGAATAGCAAAAGACCTATTGAAAAAGAAAAATGGAATCAGAAGAATCACACTACCTAACTTTGATACATACTACATAGCTTCAGTGGTCAAAACTGCATGATATTTGAAAAAGGATAGCCATATTGACCAATGGAATGAAATTGAATTTTCTGATATAGATTCTCACATATACAGTCAACTGATATTTGACAAGGCCACCAAACCCACTTAAAGGGAAAGAATGGTCTCTTCAACAAAAGGTGCTGGAGAACTGGATATCCATATCCAAAAGAATGAGAGAAGGAACACCGTCTCACACACCTTATACAAAAACTAACTCAAAATTGATCAAAGATCTAAATATATGGGCAAGAACATGAGGATCTTGGTTGATAATATACAGAAGCATTTACAAGATTTTGTATTAGGAAATGGTTTCATGAACTTTACACCCAAAGCATGAACAATGAAAGACAAAATAGATAAATGGGCCCTCCTCAAATTTAAAAACTTTTGCACCTCTAAGTGGTTTGTTAAGAAAGTCAAAAGGCAGCCTATTCAAAGGGAGAAAATATTTGGTAATCATATATCTGATAAGGGTCTAATATGCAGCATATATAAAGAAATCCTACACCTAGAATATTTTAAAAAATGGGCTGTGATTTGAATAGACACTTCTCCAAAGAAGAAATACAAATGCTCATAAAAGCACATGAAAAGATGTTCCACATCACTAGCTATTATGGAAATACAAATCAAAACTCGAATGATATATCAATATATATTCATTATAATTGGAAGCTATTAAAAAAAACAGAGGACTACAATTGTTGGAGAGGATGTGGAAGAATGGGAACCCTTATTCACTGCTGGTGGCAATGCAGAATGGTGCAGCCATTGTGGAGGACAGTTTGGTGTTTCCTCAGGAAACTAACTATAGAACTGCCATATGATCCAGCAATCCCACCACTGGATCTATACCCCGAAGAATTGAAAACAGGAACATGAACAGTTATATGCACACCAATGTTCATAGCAGCATTATTCACTAATTCCAAAAGTTGGAAACAACCCAAATGTCCATCAACAGATGAAAGGATAAGCAAAACAGAGCATATACATTCAATGTAATATTACTCAGCTGTAAGAAGGAATGCAATATTAACACATGTGATAACATGGATGAATCTTGAAGACCTTATGTTGAATGAAGCAAGCCAGGGACTGAAGGACAAATAATACATGACCTCACTGATATGATTTAAGCAAATTGAACAGACTTACAGAGGTAGAGTCTGGAAGATAGGTTTACAGGAGACACAAAAGGAGTAGAGGTTTGGGAGCCAACGTTTATATGGGCAAAATCTATGTTAAGGTGGAATGGTATAGTTTTGCAGTGGATAGGCATGACAGTGGTCATCACAGTAGAGGGTTGGGAATCTATCAAGAGCATAGGCAGTGCCTAACAGGGGAGGAAAGGCAAGTATGTCAAGACCTCAATGTTGTTGCAAGTAGCTATGAATCTTGCTCTTCAAGTATAGAAGCTTGGTGGTTGCCATGGGTCGTTAGCAGATAGGCAGGGGGTGGGGGAGGAATAGAATAGATACAACATAGGATATTTTTGGGACACTGTTATTTTTCTACATGATCTTGCAGTGATGAATATAGACAATGATAAATTTCAACAAAATTTTTAAAATTGCATGATCCAAACTGTAAACCATAATGTAAATCATTGACCATGGTTAGTAACAATGCTTCAAAAGCTGTACATCAATTGCAACAAATATACCATCCACATGTAAAATGTTATTAATAGGGGAAAGGGGAAAGCGGGGAAGATATTGGGTATATGGTATTCCCCCTATATTCTGTGCATGACTTTTCAGTAACTTAACACTTCTTTGAAGATAAAATAAAAATTAAGAAACTGGGGGAATAAATGGAAGAAAATGTCACCGTACATACAAGACAAAAGATCTTACAGTGATAAAAGACATAATGCCAAAATTCATTTTTTAAATTGTTTTATTTTTTATTATTTCTAATTCTTTTTATTTTTTTGTGTTGCATTTGCCATTTTAAAACAATAATTTTAATTTCATTTTCTTATTAATTTTATTTCATTATTTTGTTGGCTTCATTTTTAAGAAGTTTTGGATCACAGAAGGGTTAAATCTTTGATGGGGAGGATCATTGATGTGGGGTGTCAGTGATGGGGCATGCATGGGAGTACTGGAGCAAAATTATACGGCATATGAATGAGTTCAAGTTTTCATGGGGCACTGTCATGGTGGGTGGAAATCCACAAAATAACCAAAAGAGTATCCAATTCCCATCCTGGGGTGTTCTACCACATTCTTTAATGGAACAGCAATAATCCCCTGAGTACAAGAGCAGTGACCTAATGAAGGAGGATGGACCATTGTGAAATGCCTTTGATATTGATGAGTGTACTTACAAACCTTTTCTTTTGAACTTGAGACATAGCCTAATATTAAAGGTTGCCTAAGAATTACTTCCAGAGAGCCTCCTTTTTTCTGCAATGTTGCCTTTCTCTAAACCAACTAGGCATATAAATGCACTACCTTCCCCATGGCATGGTCAGGATTCCAAGGATTGAGCCTCCCTGGCACAAAGGGATTACTACCAAACACCAACTAACAATGCAACTAGATAAACACCTTGAACAAAAGGGACAAAGGGTAAAGACAAATAGTTTATATGGCTAAGAGCCTTTAGAGTGAGTTGGGAGTTCATTCCAGAAGTTATACCTATGCATGTCTCAGCAGGAGCTCATTGACTGCCACAGTAAATACTGCCTCAAATATCAGGGTTCCTGAGGGATCTGGAGACAGCCAGACACTATAGGTAGGACTGATGGCTCAAAATTTTGGCACCAGGCCAGTGGGCTCTACTTTGGAGTTTATGCTCCCCATTGTGACAGATTTAAACCCAGTTGTTGATTCCCTACACATGGCTCTTCTGCCCCTTAATTTAAACCTATAGTTAGTATTAGGCTTGATAGGTTTATGCCCAAGAGGCTTAAATCTTTGAGCTGTGCACATGCCATTTGGGCCCTGAATCTCATCATAGTTGCAACACCCAATCTCCAGTTCATTGGACTCCCCCAGGACAACTAACAAGGAGATAATGAAGGGCAACAATCATCCCAAGGAGCAGAGAGAGTCTACAACTGCAATCAAGATAGTCCAATCTTGGATAGTTCAGTACTCCATATGAACTTAGCTCCCTCTCAATTGAAGGCAGATTAGGCTCATCATCCCAGAATCCTCAAGAATGGAGAATGAACTGTGGACTAGAGTAGGCTCTCTGTTATTCTACTGTAGACTTATTGTGATTCTAGCAACTGAAGAACTTTTACCTTTGATGTGGAGGCAGTAGTCACTGGGAGTTCTGAGTAGTGGGAGCAGGGAAAAATAGGTGTAATATGGGGGCATTTTTGGGACATTGAAATTGTCCTGCATGACATTGCAATGACAGATACAGGCCATTATTTTCCTTGTCATAACTTACAAAATTGTGTGAGAGAGAATTTACACTATACTGTAAATTATAATCTACACTTAGTGGCAATGGTACAATATGTGTTTATCAATTGTAATAATGTATCACACTAATGAAGGATGTTGCTAATGTGGGGAAGTTTGGAAAAGGTATGGAGTGGGGCATATGGGAATCCCCTTCATTTTTTCTGTAGCATTTATGTAATTTAAGTATCTTAAAAAAATAAAATAAAATAATATTTTTAAAAAACTTGATGTTTTCTTCATGACTGACCATAGACAATTACAAAAGCTGTACCTGACAGTCCAAATAAGTGAAGCTGCCCTCACCACAACAGATGTTTCCCAGCCAATATGTTGCAGTCTCTGAAGGAAGTTGTGGTCATGGTCTCAGGGCCCCTGGCCATGCTTGCTCTTGAGCACAACTGCATTCCTTCCCCAGGTGCCTCCATTAGGAGGCTCTTATCAGGGGCCACAAATCCAAGCCTTTCGTAGGAGCCTCAGCTGAGAACTTCTTAATGGAGGGAGGTAGGCAGACCTTGAGGGCACTCTCTCTCTCATTTTCAGTACTCAGTATTTTAAGCCTCTACCCCCAGGGTCCATAAAATTCCAGGAGCCTTTTGTCAGGTCCTCCCTCAACAGTGAGTTGATCCCCAAGTCTGTGCTGATCCATCTGTCCCTCTCCCAGGGCCAGCTTTACACAGCATAATGAGACACAGTAAAATCCCTGTCTTTCCTGTTTACCCTTCTGCTTATATCATCACATTAATGACTAAATGCCCCACTTGTTACTACCATTTTGGCTTTGAGTATTTAAATCAGCTACTTTTGACATCTGGCAGCTGAACTCAGCTCTTACTAAAATTGGCACAGGGAGCAGGGTAAGCAATTAAGCATGATGCTGTTCTGAAAAACCAGAAGATACTGTGGGACACCTAAGGGAGGAGGTGGTGGAATCCATGCGGCTCTCTGAAGGGAGGTTAGTGGATCCTGGGCCATTTCTCCAGCCATGCCACTGCTCTGCAGAAATGCTACAAGGAATGAGGGACATTCTTGGAGAATGCTTATGGAGTGGAAATAAGAGTTTTGTATTCCAAGGGGCAACTAGCCCTGACTCCCTGGCAGTATGTGAGGATGGGTCAGATTATTGAGCCAAAAGAGGGGTTTGAGAAAGGCTTTTGAAGGAGTTCCCCCTTACTCTTAAGGCTTCCAAACAGTGGAACCATAGAAAGTTGGGGAACCCATGAGCTGAGCAACTGTAAGGCCTGGTAGACATATTGCTGGAAACTGGCTAAAACATCAATTGTTTAATATCCTGTTAGAATTAGCAAGGGACAGTTTCACTTTGGGGGTTAAGTTGCATTCTGTACCCCCATGAGAGTGCCCTGAGAGTGATAACCACCAAGACTGCAATGGTGGCTACTACAGAGGAGTCAGGAGAGGTCCAACCCCACATTGTCCCAGACCAAAGAGGCCTCGTTCTGCACACACTTGAGTAGCATCCATATGAGATGAGTGCATTGGCAGAAGTTTCAAACCTCTCAGGGTGTTGTCAGGTGGCCAGAGGGCCATTTGCCCCATGTCATGAGCACCTGGCTCCATGGTGGGGCAATGGTGGGGCCTCTTGTATGTATGTCAAAGTGCCACAATAGGACTTTCCAAGGTAAAACTGCATAGACAGAACAGCCTAAAATGACAATACCCCACCACCACCATCACCACCTTTGCTAAGTTGCTTCCAGCTCAGCAGCAATGCCATTGCTGGCAGGACAGATATCCTGGCTGCCTGGATGCAAATTTCAAGCTATTGTCTCTCCTTCCAGGAAAGTCTGAGCTCTGGGGCTCCTGGCCCTGTGCAACCTTGGGAATTCTTGCTTGGAAACAGCTGTTAAGACAGACTCTTGGGATAAAGTTAAAGGACCCCACAAATGCTGAATTGAAGAAAGAGAGAAATATCAGATCCAGTACCCTAAAACTGAAAGTGGACATGCATTTTCAAAAGTTACTAAATTGAGGGGACCAAGATGGCGTCGATCTAGGTGGTTGCTCACGGTTCAGATTTCCGGGGACTGCCGACTGTGGACGCGGTCCTGCCAGAGGGTCTGTGCTGTGGGCGCGTGGAGTGGGAGCCTTGGGTCGTCAAGCAGGTGGCAGATCCATGGCGTGGAGAGATCGGTGGAGATTCAAAGAAGCAAGAAAATAAAATAAGAAGAAAAAGTATCAAAGAGCAAACTTTACACACACACAGAACCACCAGCTAAATAAAACTCTAGAGCAGAGAGAGAAGCTAATCAACTGAATAAATCCATCAAGATAAAATGATGACTAGAGGGCAACAAAAAATTACAAACCACACTGAGAAACAGGAA